>VWYK01098322.1:0-10310 GCA_013399775.1 Semnornis frantzii
TGGTTTAATCTGATAGATGCTAGGTTTGATAGATAAGTTAATTTCCATCATTCAATAGTTGATAGATATGATGGATGTGAAGAGATCAGTAGCAACTCCACAGTGTAATTTAATGTGAAGGACAGTTAATATTGCTTACAAATATGTCATCAGTTCTTGGAAAATCAGTACCAGTGAGATTAATAAGATAAATCTGAATATCTTAACCAGACCTCTTCTACAACTTGATACAATTGCAATGTCTGAATTCACTGTTTTGACAATGGGTCATACAGTGAAAGAAGGTGGATGATTGCATGTTGTATGAGAGAAAGCGAAACTAATGAAACAACAATCTCCATCAGAGGAAGTTTGGTTCTTGAACATGGAGAGATATGATTTGATTAATAATAATTCAGGAACACAAATGAGGCACTGCATACAGGGAAGACCTCACAATGAAGTAATAAGAAAAACAGGTTTTAGAAAAGAGCTCGTTTGGATATAGATAAGTTTGTGACAATAACTGCCTGCTTAGGAACACTGAATAAATTCTTGAAAAAAACTTCTGAGCCACGATTGACTGATTTACATGCTTCATGTATCCTAGTAAGCTTCTGATTCCTACTGCTTTTATTGCTTGTCACAGTGTAAATGCTAGTTTTTAAAAAACTGGAACTTGAAACTCTAAATTAATTTTGTGTTTGGCTTGGGTCTTCAGGGTTGGTTTATTTATTTTAAGTTTATCTCGTAAAAGAGTACAAAGTAAAATATAACTCACAGATTTGATTTAAATAAAAGCTGTACATAGAGAAACCAGTCATAAATCAGGGCCTCTTTCTAACTTAATCAAGGAGAGAACTTGTATATGTAACTGGACACATTGCATAGGCTTACAGCTGAAGTCCATTCTTAAGTGCCTTGGTAACCACAAGTCTTACCCTGAGGTATCTGTATTGGGTACAGCCATTATCCTAGTGTGATTACAATATATTTCTGTATCTGTCTGTCAGACCTTAGCTTTTTCCCCTAAAAATCTACAGGACTATTATAGTGTGAAAATATTTAATATAGGTGGGCTTTGTCTTTCTTTTAAGGCAAGACAACATCAGTGGTATTTTGAGACTGATAATCTGCCTAGGACAAAGTATTACAGATGACATTTATTGGCTTGGTCAGTAGGTTCAGTGATTGATACTTAACAAATACATAATGGTATCTTGATCATTCAAGCTTGTAAAATAACTCAGAGAGAATCCTTGGGTTCCAGCATGTTCCTGAATAGTTTCATCACAGGGAGCTGAGCTGCTTAGCACTGCTGACAAAGATTTTTCTTTATTTTTTTGTAATTGTGATAGTAGTTCTTAATTCGCATTTTCCATAGAGACATATGCTGTTATCTTACAGAAAGATTTAAAGAAAAAAAATATGTAGTGGGGATCTAGAGTAGTTGCTAAAGCATAGCAGTGCTGGTTGATGAAGTCCTTGTGTCAATGTGCTTTGTTGAGATTGGGTTACTATATTCTCATTCTTGACTCAAGATACATCAATGCAAATAAGCTTAGGCCTTCACAATAGCTAGAAGTATTGATAATTGGCATAGTGGAAGAAATAAAAAGGGAAATAAAAAGAGAACCAGTCCTAATTTGCTCATTCTGAGGCTGAAATGTTATGAAATTACTGAGCCAATTTATCTGCCTTCAGTATAAAGAAGCTTCTCCCTGAACTTCCCCTCAGTACTTGGAAGTAGTAGTTTTGAGATTAGGGGCCCAAAATAGTTTCTAACATGAAGTGACATACTGTTTCTTCCTTTTGTGATTGAAGAAAACAAATTAAAAAATAAAGAATATGTGCGTCATAAGGCTAACTATTTGAAACAATACAGCATAATTTGTTACCCATGGTGGCTTAAAGGGGTTTTCTCTAATCTTAGTCAAAAGCATAATCTGAATTTGAAAACCAGTTGAGGACGCAGTGCTAGCCTGTTAATATTTTCCTAAACTCACTTTTGAGCTTAGTAATTAGGATCTGACACAAATGTATTTGCATGCGTGCCTTGACACACGCTGAAAACATCTTCATAAATGAGAGTTCCTGCAAATCCCTTGTTAACTTGACAGAACAGAGGGGTAAGAGCCACTTAAAACACAATTCTATAAAAAAAGAGAGCTTCCTAAACTGCTGGTTTATTTAGCACTGTGACGGTTTGGGAGTTCCCCGCCCCCCCCACACTTTGAAATAACCCAGACTAGATCTCAGCCGGACCTGGAAGTTAAGAGATGAAGCTATATTTACAGCTCAGCACAATATACAAGCAAATATATACAGTATATACAGGAATATTTACAGAAATATACAAGTTTAAGGTAATACAGACACACAACACCCCTCCCAGAAATCAGAGACCCCAGGAGGGGCTCCCAACCACCCTTCCACCTTCTCCCCACTCCCACACCTTACCCCAAGGTTTGGCTTACGCGCAAGGAGGATCGGCTGGGGAGGATTAGAAGAAAAGTGGTTAGTGAAGTTATTCAACAGAGAGGAGAAGCCAGAGCTGCTGGCCCAAGACCCAAGCAGCAAGCCAGCCTGTAAGCAAGTAAATCCCTCGTGACCCAGACTGCCAGCTCGAGAGACTCTTATCTTCTTTGTTATGGTTTCCTTATACCTAAACATCGCAGCAAGCATCTGAGTGAAGTAGACATCGCCACTGTTTTACCTTCACAGCCTACAGTATAATTTTTCTCTATTAAAAAATATTCCAATTAGCTCAAACCAGCACAAGCACAGACACTGATATTTACATAAACTGATGTGTGTTGAAGAAACAATGGCAAAAAGGTTTTAGGTAGTTGCTCTCATAAGCCCAGTCCTTTAAGAGTATGATGCCATCCTGTGATAAATGCTGAGCACAAATAATCTTGCAGCTGCAATTCCTAATTAAAATGCCTAATTGCATGTGGTTTATGATACTTAAGCGTTAGGTGTATCGTAGCTTGCAGTCACAAGTTTTCCACATCAGTTTCTTCACATCTCTCCTGAGGTGTGTTTTTAATGTGTATTATGTGCTTGGCTGTCAGGTTTGTGAAGAGATTTGTAACACTGAAACAAAATTTGAAGTGAGTGGTGTTTTGTGGAAGCAGAGATCAAACTTCAGCTGGCAGGCCTGGCACATGGGAGATAAACTGTACCGGAGAGTCATAGCAAGACAGCAACCAAGACACTTTAATAACTTTCCTCTTTGACAGATTATTCTAAAGTAAGGACATTATTTCTTAAAATTTTACTAGTTTTAAAGAGAAATGGATTTTTGAAATTTGTGTGCTGGGAACTCCTTTACAAGTGCTTTGTTCTGACGTTTTGTTGGTTTGTGGTTTGGGATTGGACACAGGTGCCTGTGTGTTGAAGGCAGTGGAGGCTTCTGTTATTTCCTAGTGCAGGTGAGGCAAATTATTTGGTTTTAGCTGCTGTTCGTTTTGGTCCGTTCTCAGGTGCTGGCAGGGGGTCTCTGTGAGGGCAGCCGAGGGACTGCTCTGTGCAGGTGCCCTGGGGGAAGGAGTTCTAGGAAGGGCCAAACCCTGCCCAGGCTGTGAGGACAGAAGTGTTAGAGCCAACCCTGAAGGGGTGGGTAGAGCAGGAGGAGGTGCAGATGTTCCAGATGTTCCCCACAGCTTATGGGGCAGCCAGGGTGGAGCAGAAATGCGCATAGGAGCCCATGTAGGACTTCCAGCAGGACCAGGGAAGTCATTCTTCCCCTGTACTCAGCACTGGTAAGGCCACACCAAGAGTACTGTGTCTAGTTCTGGGCCCCTCAATTTAAGAAAGATGTTGAAGTGCTTGAATGCATCCAGAGAAAGACACCAAGGCTAATGAAGGGGGTCTGGAGCACAGCCCTGTGAGGAGCAGCTGAGGAAGCTGGGAATGTGCAGCCTGAAGAAGAGGAGGCTCAGGGGAGACCTCATTGCTCTCTACGACTATCTGAAAGGAGGTTGTAGCCAGGTGGAGTTGGTCACTTCTCCCAGGCAACCAGTGACAGAACAAGAGGATACAACCTCAAGATGTGCTGGGGCAGATTTAGGGATGTTAGGAATAAGTTCTTCACAGAAAGAGTGATTGGCATTGGAATGGGCTGCCTGGGGAGGGTGGTGGAGTCACCGTCACTGGAGGTATTTAAAAAGAGACTGGATGAGGCATTTAGTGCCAAGGTGTAGTTAATTAGAAGGTGTTAGGTGATCAGTTGGACTCATGATCTCAAAGGTCTTTTCCAACCTGGTTAATTCTGCGATTCCATGCTGGAACAATTTCCTCAGGAATCTGTGGCTTGTGGAGAGCCCACATGGGAGCAGTCCTTTGAGGCCTGCCACTCAGAGAAGGACCCAGGCTAGACCAGTGCAGCACCACTACCATGTGTAGCTACACTGACTTCCCCGAATCTGCATGAGGTTTTCAGCTGTGGCTCTTTTCCCTAATTTCCACACTATTCACGCTAAAAGGTGCATATCTTTTTAACAGAGTAAATCTCTCTGTAATTCATGAAGTGTAAGTTTTAATTACTGCAGTGAGCACTTAACTGACCTTTTCAGCTGTCCTTGTCTTTCTGCTTATTTGTCGAATTGTACATTAGACTCCCTGACTTGAAAGTAAAATGGTTCTCTGCTTTGTAAGAGATCAGAGATCCCAAAGGAGATTATAGCGGTTGCTACTCTGGCCCATTCCTGAGTGCAATACTGAATACATTCTCTCAATCCAAACAATACTCAAAAAGTAAATATTACCTCAAAAGAGAGCATTTCTGATTATTAGTTTCCTATGAAAGTCCTTCTGTGTTTATCCTTTCAATTCCCAAATAATTCTTCACATTGATTCAAATGGTCAAGGATCTTGGTTACCTTAAAGCATTTATCATATTAAATGCTTCTTCCACCTTCTCCATTTGCTTGCCCATGTGGGTAGCTGTGAAAGAGCAGAACAACAGTTCACATACAGTGAAATTTCCCTAGAATTCTCTCCCATCTGCCTGAGTTTCACAGATCAGGGGCTCTCTAAAAAAGAGGTAGGACTTTTGTATTTCAAAGCTCTTGACAAATGGCTTTTTGAATACACTTAAGTGTCATATATGCATAAGCTTGATGTAAAACAACTTCATTTCCACTTGCTATATGGTTCTCTGTTGTAATGCAGCCAGGTTGGTTTCTTATCATTCCTAACTCTTCTCCTAATCTGTAATTTGAGTTCGTTGTTGATATAGTTTCGCGCAGTACCGTCTCTCTTGGGCTTCTTTTTCTGTCCGTGATATTCTCAGATGCTGCATTTGTCCCTTCATAGTATCTTTTGTTGTTGTTTTCTGCTTGTTTGTTTGTTTGTAATATTCCATGGTCATTTGCTTGCAAACTGATATCTACATCTTCACGTGTGCACACAATCAAATAAAAACCCACATAAACCCCAAACTACTGAACTCACTGCTTTGTAATCTGAAGTTTTTTAGGTTTGTTCCTAAAGTTCTATTTTTGCTTGTTTTCTAGAGTGGTGTTTTCAGTTCAATGTTTGCTTTTTAAAATTTGCTCAGACTTGTGTGTTGTTATGGACAGAATGAACTCCTCATTCTTGTTTTCAGACATATGTTGTATAAAGCCATCTAGGCATTTGTGTCTGATATGACAATTTGGCTTGTGATAAGAGGACACAGGTACTGCAGCATTCATTCACCCTGTGCTCATCTCTCTATTTGTTTTAATTCTTGCTGGTAAGAATTATTTTCATTAGTGCCATTATGTTTCTTTTGTGCCTTCACAAACTCAGCAGATCTATAGAAATTCAGTAGATGGACAAACCAAAACTCAGAGGAACAAAATTAGGCATGTAATATTTATACTTTCTGATCTTGAAAACAGGAAAATGTTGTCCAGAGAGTCAAGGTAAGTAATCTGTGTTTTGACAATTGTGATCTTTCTGTAAGGCATCTTTTAAAGGGTGAAAAGCTGTCATCATATACAGGAATTACAGTTGTTAGCTACCTCACTACTTGCTTAAAAATAATGCTTTACATATATGGATGTATTTGTGCATACACATTTGTCGCAGATACAAGCTAACGAGGTTATGTTTGCTTCAGGAAGGCACAAAATGTCTACAGTCCATTTTTTTATTTATATGTGTATTTCAAAAAGAACCTTACTGGTGTCTCCAAGATGTAATAGAAAAAAACAGTTTGAGTAGCATAGTTTTACTAGGCTGCAAATCATTGACATGATATGAAACTATGTTGGTGTAACTTGAAATTCTTCTGTAGTCATCTCTTCTCCATTTGTTTCAGTCTATTTGGAGATCTGCTGCAGGCTTTCTTCCGTCTCATGTTGAGATAGTTTTGTCTTCCTGCCTAAAAACAAGAGCTTTGGAAGAGGAGATATTTTAGCACTTAAAGTGTGAGCTGACAAAAGATGCAGGAACAACCAGAAAACCACAGATGAAGTGGAAACAGTAAATTAATTTTTGTTACTTTCATGAACCAGGGCATCCCTGAAGCAGCACTTGGGCTGAGACATAGACATGGGGACACAGGCACTGCAGAGCTCAATCCTTGCCAGAGCATCTCCAAACCTACTACTCCCACCTGTCTATCAGGATTCATGCAGGCATGGTTTACCACTGTGCTTGGTCTTTTCTATGGCGGGGCAGGATGGTGTTTAGCATGTTCAATAGGGGACTTCTCAGTCTGTCACAGGCCTATTATTTAAACAATGCTGGTCTGCCTGTCAAGCACACAAGACTAGGCATGACACATGTGGTGTTCTACACCCCAACTGCAAGTCACTTGAGTGTGTTCACAATCATCCACGTCACCATTCTGTTGTTATTTCCCCACAGCTACTAAGTGTGAATGCACAAAATTTGCCTCTTCCCCCCCCCCCCTTCCCTCCATAAATTCCTGCTGTGCTGGTTTGGGCTAACTGGAATATTTTTATAGAGAAAAATNCTCCTCGGCCGATCCTCCTTGCGCATAAACCAAACCTTGGGGTAAGGTGTGGGGGTGGGGAAAAGGTGGAAGGGTGGTTGGGAGCCCCTCCTGGGGTCTCTGATTTCTGGGAGGGGAGTTGTGTGTCTGTATTACCTTAAACTTGTATATTTCTGTAAATATTCCTGTATATACTGTATATATTTGCTTGTATATTGTGCTGAGCTGTAAATATAGCTTCATCTCTTAACTTCCAGCCGGCTGAGAGTCTAGCCTGGGTCATTTTGCAAAGTGTGGGGGGACGGGGAACTCCTAAACCATCTCACCTGCCTTGCATTTTTATCTCCAGCTTATCAAAAATGTCATATGCACAGTGTCCCTTTTTCTCAGGCACCCAATAAAGAGCTGCCAATGATTAGATTGGCTGTTCTTCCTCTTTCTATTGGTCCAGCATAAACCAACACTTGCTTCCTGAATGTTAACCAAAAATCATATTCTCTCCTGCTGGATAGGGACATTTCATCATCTTTAAAAACTGAGGTGTCCATTATGTTGTTATTGTTAAGCAATTATTTCCTGTTCTCATACAGATTTACCCTCTGACTGGCTCTGGCCATGATCTACCTGGCAGAGAAGCTAGTGAAGACTAATCAAAGCTTGTGAGAGCTTCCATTGCTGTTCTGAAATTTATTGCCTTCTGCCTCCGTTGCCTTTGCCACTGCTCAGCTGTTTCTGAAATGCACCTATCACCTTTCTTAAAGCTTCCACTTGGTAACTGATTACCTTTCTCACCCCAGACTAGAAGAGGTGCGTCACATGCTTTTATTCTTCCTTGTACAATGCTTGAACTTGCAAGAAGTTGAGTGGGGGCTTATTACAGTATCTCTTTGTGCCTTGCTCGTGACCAAGGAATTACTGCAGGCAGAAGATCCCTTGCTGTCAATTACCTTCCTTCTCTTTTTCTCCTCGAGTCCCGCAGAGGGTTCACTGATCCCGTTCAAATTCCTAAACAGTGAATGGGTGAGAATTAGTGGACCTATCTGGACACAGGAAATTCTTCTCAGATATTAGGGAAAAAATGTTAACAAAAAGGTTATACAAAGACTGGAGTAATGAACTAGAGAGGCTGTGGAGTCACTGTGCTGCAGGGGTATGCTGGCAGATGTTGGGAATGTTTGGAAAAAATAATATATATAAAAATAATATACTTTTCTTCTGCTTTATAAATATAGAACTGACCTATTCCTGTAAACATTTGCATAGATGTTTATGTACATGTAAATAAATGTTTTATCTCAGCAGCAGGTTTTCAGTACTGATTTTGAAAAACAAAGCAGGTATGGGAAAGAGGGGCTATTTGTTTCTGTCTTTCTTTGAAGCATCTAGTACGGCCACAGGGTGAGACCAAATACTGAACTGGCTGGGTCACTAATCTGAGCCAACACTTTGAGGCACATGCTTTGTTCATAGCACTGACTAGCTGAACATAAAACTATTCTGGGTTTTACTTTTCATTTCAGTGCTCTGTGTTAGGCGTCTTGTTTTTCATACAAGTTTCCAAATTTTACTTTTGTCTTGACTAAAATCAGAAAGCGTGTAGGGTTTTGCTGTTGTTCTTCCCTTTTTTTTTTCTCTTCCTCTTTTCTGGATTCATTCTCTTACCGTATAAATGACACAATTAATATATGAGAGTGTAGGGGGGAATCACCCTTTCAGAATTCACTCTTTTCTGCTGTCTTACATGACATTTAAAATATATTTTTGCACCTAAAATCTCTAATACGTACTTCACGCAATTCTGAGGTTTGAAATGCCTACTTGTGCTGCTGAGAGGGGAAGAAAACAACTGATTTTTCCTTTATATTTTTAAAATTTCAACTAAATTTTGTTGTTGTTCTTTTTCCCTTTCTTCGCTAGCCTACTGTTTCCCTTCTCTGTTTTCTAATACTGTCATGCAGGTAAAGATTTATGACATGTAAGCTAATAACACTAAACACTTGGTGTTTAATTGGTGGAGATTTGGGAGAAGGCCCAGACTAATTAACACCAATTCCTACTCCATCGCCAGTTTTTAATGGGTCTTATGACTGGATCCTTTTGGAAGTAAAGTTATATTGAAGATATACTGAAAATAGAAAATAAAGGTGTATATGGTCACCTTGAGAAACCATCTGTTACCAGTAAAATGCTCGTTTCTTAGAAGTAACAAGCCACAGATACAGTATAAACAGTGAGTTTCCCTTTTGCAATGGCATAAATGCTCCTGAAATTCTCTCCAATTATATCCATACACTTTTAATTTCTTCTGTAATAATGGAATATTTAGTGAGTAATGACCAATATTACTATGGGAAGTCGCAGGAGTGATACTAGTTTGTGTTTATAAAAATATTTGATACCATGTCTAAAAGACAGAAAAGGAAGGGATTGTTAAAGTTCAGTGCTCTAACATATTAGGCATGTGGTCTTCACTAGCTATTCAAGCTCCTTCTTTCATGGCATCAACAGAGAAGGACGCTTCTCAGGAGAGATCTGTCTCTCATAGCAGTAGCAGATGAATACATTAGAAGGTGTACCTAATGCATAGGCAGTTAAAATCAGGTGAGGTGAAATGAACCCAACCTACAAGAAAAATGACTCATTTGGATAATTTTCCACAAGGCCCTTTGAAAGAGCAGGAGCATCTGAGGAGTTTACTGTCATCAGTTTTCCGGGTTTTGAGCCTTTTTGCTCTTACAGTTTCTATTTCATTGACTGAGCTGGTTGAGTGGAATTCTCACCACCTTCAAATTGACTGCTTGAACTTTTGTTGGTTTAGGACCAGAGGGCTGAGGATGTTAACAGATTTAATACCTTGTTTCTCTACAGTTCCCTCCCTTCTTTACTCTCTCGCTCAGAGTGCCTTAGCTAACTACGATTTTACGTTACTCTTGGCACTGTGGGATATTGCTGGTCAGAAATCACAAGTTAAAATTATTGTCTGCTTTTCAAAGTTAAAACAAGAAACCTTACTAAAACCCTCTGCCCTCTGGAATACAATGCTGTCAAGTGTCAGGGGAATGTGAGTTTAAGCAGTCTGTCATTGCACCTGAATGCAAATCCTGTGTTGTTAATCTTAGTATAAAGGAATACCAAATTCGAATTACTCAATATAATTCTACTAAAACACTTGGCATTGGATGTCTTGTAGCTCCTAGTGTTTGAAATTGTAGTCTACTAGAAGATACTGGACAATGTTTCCTTTCAAATTAATTATAATGTCTGGCTTTCTATAATGATTTCTTTTTTTCTTAAATGCAGTGAAGTATTTGGACTGGGTACCTGGAGAGATGGTGGAATTTCTGTCACTTCCGTGTATTGTAGTAGGCCTAAGCAGGCC
>VWYK01098325.1:0-10478 GCA_013399775.1 Semnornis frantzii
TCTCTCTCTCTCTCTCTTTGGAATCACACACTATTTATTCATGTTTGTAATTATGAGGGCATTGATCTGTGGGGATTTAAAAAGAAGTTGCCCAAAGGTGTTTTCTTGATGTTAAAATATCTATCACCAAGAAATCAACAGATAAAGATTTATTTGGGAAGCATCTTTTCTTTTTTCTTTGTTTTTTAATATGTGTGTGTATGTCTTATGAGTGCCACATATTATCCACAGTATGTAAATGATGTACTATATGAATTCTTCTCTGGAAGGTGTTTGCCTTCATTTGTTTCGTCTGTTTTGCTGCATACCCAATATGTTGTGAAACCAAATCCTCCATTTTGCAGTGAAGAGTTTTGTTACAGGTTCCATCATGGGATTCGCATATATTCAACATGCATGGGATTTATGTTTTGGGTGATAGGTGCTACTGTGCTGATTTATTTAATTATTTCTCCCACCCCTGATTTATTTAATTATTTTTCCCCACTCCTCATTTATTTAATTATTTTCCCCATCCTTGATAATAGAAGGAATTTTCACCTTTCTGTAGACTAGACTAAAAGCAAGTATTTTACTCCCCAGTTTCGGCGATGTTATACCAATCACAAAATAACTCTAAAGTATGCTTTTACCTAGTTTATTACTAATTAAGATGAAATTATTCCCTGATTGCTTGAAATAAAGGCATTTTGAGTGATGAGTCATTTGGGTTTTTTTGTTTGAATTTTTGCTAACATCTTACTTTATTGGATCAAAATTAGGTCATGATGATCTCATCTCTAGAAATATTGAAAACTCTGTATATTGTGTTTATTCTTAAGAAAATAGCAACAACACATAACAAATTAAATCCAGAAATCTTTAGTCATAACAGTCCTGTGCTGCACTTGAACTCTCTGTATAGAGGGTAATGTAAGTCAGTGTACCGGTTAGAGGAAAACAAGGAAGAATCTGGCACTTAGCTTTTATTTCCACATTGCCTTTCTGCCAGGTCCTCTTTTGCTCCTTCCAGTTAATAATGTATGGATGTTGGGTAATTCTTAATATCAACTCACTGTTTGTGGGAGAATGAGCAAAACCACAATCTCCTCTCTTTTCTCTCTGTTTTCATTTACTCTCTGCCTATTGCGCATTATCATGGGTATTTCTTAGTGGTACCTACCACTGATAGCGTAGGCAGATTCATTTATCAACCCGAGAACTGATAATACTTTGTACAATGTTCTCAGTAGCGCAGACAGCCTACTAATCTTTCCTGCGACAGTAGGTCCCTGTATTAGCAGGGCTTCTCCTCTTGCAATCTTTGCCAAGTCCTTGCATCTGCTTGCAAATGATGCAGTTTATCCATAGGTGGCAGCAGACCTACATTCTAAGGCCAAACTTAGATCTGTCAATTATTTTCAACCACTTGTGCATAGTAATTTAATCTCTGTGAAGACAGCATACAGGAGAACAGGGACAGAGAGACAAATACATGAGTGGATTAGGCCATAATTTAAAAAACTCAGTAGAAATAGAAATGGAACAAGAGAGAACAGGATTTGAAAGGAGAGAAGACTTTCATGTAATGGTAAAGTTTACTTTGCAGATGATAATAACTCACTGCCTCCTACCACCTGGGAATTAACCTAAATATCTGAATAACATATCTTTGCAGCTGGACTCCGTAGAGTTTGAACAGTGCTATACAGTTGATATTCTGTATTGTTCTTTTCATAATAAAATACGTAAAGCGAAGCTTTTCTTAATCGCGTCTCCAGGAAACCACCATGAGAATATTTATGATGGAATATCTTGTGCATACATCATAGAGTAAGTGGACATGCTTCAAGGGACCAGTTAGACTCTGTATTACCTTTCAGTGGCTGCAAACGATCATTGAGTGTTCTATTGCCATAGCCATAATATCTTCTGGTTCTTCCTCAGAATAATAAAAGACATTAAATTCAATTTATTGAAAGACAGGCCATTAAACCCTTGATATGTGCTACATTGCTTGCATCAGATTTCATAGTGGGAAATGGATATCTTATGGGAGATAATAGAAGATAACGAAGGTAGAAACAATTACAGAAACTAGGGTCCAGTGATTATTAGGACTATCAATATTCATGTATTAGGCCCTAAGGACTTATTCACAGAACATCTACTTACTGCTGAACTTAACCTGAGCCAAAGAGGATTTTGTTATGCATTCGTCATTGTTTTTATCAACCTACACAAAAGAAGAAAAGTGAACCTTGAAAATTTTTAGGATTCTTGCCCTTCAATCAAAACAAGTATCAGGTGTCTTAGGGGTGAAAATAAGCAATGTACCATGGAACTATTTGGGACAAGAACAGCATGTGGACAAAATGTTTACTTTTTCCTTCTCTGATTATTCATTAGCAGTGAATTCACACCAAAGAACTGGGAAGCCTCAGTTTTGGCTTGGTTGGTATATGTGGACACATAAAATAATGGTCAAGGGCACAATCAGTCTAATTTGTATTTTCAAGATACATTATACTCATTTTCTCTGGCAAAGTAAGACTCTTCATTCAAAATCTGTTATGTCAGTATTCATGGTTCCAGTCATAGAATCACGGAATCATAGAATGGTAAGGTTGGAAGGGACCTCAAGGATCATCTAGTTCCAAGCCTTTGCCATAGGCACAGACACCTCCCACTAGTACAGGTCACTCAAGGCCTCCTCCAACCTGGCCTTGAACACCTCCAGGGAGGTTACGGAGCACAGAAGCACCCAACATAATCAAATCTCCCTGGGCAACTTGTGCCAGTGTCTCGCCACCCTCACTGCAAACAACTTCTTCCTAACATCCACTTTCAATCTCCCCTCTGCCACTTCAAAACCATTGCCCCTTGTCCTGGCATTACAAGACCTTGTCAATAGCCCCTCCACAGCCTTCCTGGAGGCCCCCTTCAGATCCTGGAAGGCTACTCTAAGGTGTCCTGGAAGCCTTCTCTTCTCCAGGCTGCAGAACCCCAACTCTCTCAGCCTGTCCTCAGAGCAGACCTGCTGCAGCCCTCTAAGTATCTTGGTGGCTTCCTCTGGACCTGCTCCAACACTTCCATGTCCTTCCTGTGCTGGGGGCTCCAGAACTGCACTCAGGACTCCAGGGATCAGGGATCAGTATTTGGGCTGGTGCTGTTTAACATCTTCAGCAGCATGGGTGGTACAATTGAGAGGGGCTGTCAGCAAATTTGTTTACAACACCAAGCTGTGTGGTGTAGCTGACATGCTGAAGTGAAGGAATTGCGATGAAAAGAGACCTTGACAGGCTGGAGAGGTGGGCCCAAGTAAACCTCATGAAGTTCAACAGGCCAAGTGTTTTGTTGCTGTTGGTTTTGGCATGTATCTTCTTGTAGGTTTGATTAACAGAAATGCATGAGCATGGTGTCATGTCACATAAAAGTGGAGTAACATCAGGTGTAAACTATAGCATAAAGTGCTGTTAAGTCTGCAGTGTAAACACACAGAAGGTGAGAAAACAGCCAACATATTTCATGGATTTATACTAGCTGGAGTAAACTGATCCACCTTCAAACCTGATCACACTTCTTTGAAGCTCTTTGTAACCTTACTAAGTTTCACAGAAATACAGATAAAAATCAGATTTATTCCTTCAACTTGGTCATATACTTTGAAAAATAAAGCTGAAATATAATGACTATTATATATTTTCATAAATCAAGTTATAATGAGATTTGAAAGCAAACTTCCCACTGCCATAGATAATTTTATAATAATTGTAGGGTTTTTCACAATTCTTCAAAAATAGCAACAAAAGATATTATAGAAGATTGTAATTATGAAGCACAGGCAAGGTGAAGACATTTCAGTACAGATTGTAGCTGAAAGTGGTGATGGCTTCATGAATGTTTTATATTTGCACGATATTGCCCATTTAGCTCTTGTTATGTTCAGTTATTTTAGGAGAGAAGATATATTTTTAGTAATTGTCATCACATTACTTCATTACAAGAAATGTGTGTTTTAGATGAAAAGCAAACAGTGTTCTTTTCAGAAAACCCTACATGAAGGCAGATGAAGCCATTGTGATTTTTCTATTCTGAAGGGAATGAGATTATTACGATCATTTGATGAAGAAACTAGACCGTAACTGGCTAAACCAAGGAACTGTGCCTTACTTATTAGTGTGATCTGATTTTTCTAAAAACTTCCTGAAGCAGAAATGTTCATGAGCTTGCAGAAGTATAAATGGAACATTTTTTGCTGCAACGAGTATAAATATGAACTAGCTATTAAATTAATTGGGGCAGAAAATTTAATCTAAAAATCCTGTATTAATATATCTTGATCTCAGACTGAAGTATTTGTTTAAATCCATCATTTCTATGGAATTTTTTGGGCGTTTAGTAGGCTGACAATCATGTTGGACATTCTTATTTGACATAGATGTGTAGGATATCCAAAGATTCTGGCAATACTTCAATGAGATGAGAAAGCAAGAAAAAAAGTGGTATATTAAATACATTCAGTAAAATACATTTTAGTTTATTCACCACTCTTAACCAGAGTAGGGAAATACTAAAAAAGGAGGACATAGGAATACCAGATTGGTGTTTAAAAAAATTGTATTATGCATCAGTGAAATAATGTCTATATTACTTTCACCTACTTGAAATAATTTCATTGGAATAAATAAGTATCCCATGGCACAGCAACGTGTCCCTGTGGCCAAGAGGGTCAATGGGATCCCGGGCCTTTGGACACAGAATAGCCAATCAGAATGGCAGTGAGTCAAGCTCGACCATATTAGGTGAAGCCATAGGCTTGCTTTACCCAAATGTGGGCAGAGCACAGCCTTGCACAAGGCGAGCTGTGTGCCTTGTTTACTGCAGGGCTCAAAACAAGTCTGGGCAGGCCACAGTCCTCAGACTCTGTGACTCCAGGTTCTTCTCTTTCCTGCAGTTCCCTCCCCCCAAAACAGAGAGAGGGAGAGCAGAAAAACATCTCTGGGCAAACCAGGACATGGATAAGTCTATTTGGGCCTACCATGATATCCACATAAAGATTACATTGTTTCCATTAGTTCCATTAGTAAAGATGAAAGTGAGGATGAGTTAATTTCCAAATAGAGACATTTCATTCTTTGTAGCAGACGAGTCTGGTTTTTTAGAATGTAACCTTAGGGTCTGAGGGTCATAATAGGGATGAAAGACTTTAATTCTGATGTAAATTAAGTATGCTATTGGATTTGATCTCATGTCAGCTACATCACAGTAACTCCTAAGGCACTGACAAACTGGTTTAATTTAGCTTTTTAACAAACGTCTATAATGAAGTCTGAGTCAAACACTGACTGTGGCAGTCAGTTTAGTATCAGATAAATGGCAATCCATTCTACTTCATTTCTAGTCTCTGGTATCTCAAGTCATGCATGCTTGGCTTTTGTGCCTCATGCCTCGGACACCTGGTGCTATTAGCATGAACACATGTGACTTGTCAAAAAACGAGTGCCAATCACATTAGTGATTACATTTTGTCCCTTTTGTTTTTCTGATTCTCTCTTCAGAAAGCAGTACAGGATCGGCAGTCTTGATTCTCTGAGATGTTTATTAAGATCCTTAAAAGATGAGAGATGGGAGGCACTGGAATAAACATGGCAGACTTCATGGCCAGAGATGCAATGAGGCTCCTGAGAATATCTCAGGGCATTACTTTATTCATGAGCTAAAGATGGTGACTGCCAAGTGAACAGTGAACATAATCGTATACCCAATGGGTTTGAAGCCTCTTGCAAGGATATACTAAAAGCTTTTAATATTCTCTCAGCTTGTAGCAAATCCCTTCATTATTTGATGTGTTAAATGAATGCAAAATGCACTCATCTAAAAATCTATCTGTCTAAAAATAATATTTTTTTGAAGAGCTACTTGGAGAATAGAAAAGAGAGGGGAAAAAAGCCTCGTTACATGCTTTGACAGAAAGTTATTTTATTTCATATGCATTAGCAAAACTGGAATCAGCATAGGATTTCTTATTTCCTTCTTTCTTTTTTAACATAAGGGAATAGTGTTGCGAGTTAGAGATGCAGTTGGAGAGTATGTTGGAAGAGAAGTAGAAGAACAGTTACCATGATAACACAGTTCTGGAAGTCAGGAAACTACTGAGAATGCTATCTTATTTTGCAGTAACCCTTGTTTAGTGTGGGTTACAAATGCATCTGGATATGTGTACTTTTAAAAATACTTGATACCATCTGGAAATGTGTGCATTTAAAAATACTTCCAAGCAATGAGATTCTTCGGGCCAACCTCAGAGGACTTTACCCCATATAATTTTAATGCAGATAAAATTAAAAGTAAACTGAAGAGGGGAATGCTTATTTAGCTTTCAAAAGATCATTCAATAACAATCAAGTTTGGTAGAGTCATGGTCTTTGGCCACCTTCCTCCCTCCTAAGTGTACCATGAAGGACTCCTATTACTAGGAGATATTTTTTTCATAATCAATTGCTGCAAGCCATGTTTCAGTTTGGATCACTGCAGAAGGGAAAGCTGCTAAACCTAATGTTCTCTGGATTTAGTGACATCAATGCTTATAAATATGTCCCTCAGTCTAGCTGCTTTTAACCTGGAAAGAGAGTATCTGTCTGGTAGCACAAAGAGAATATACTTAAACCACCTGTTTACCTCAACAGGTTAGCTCCATTTTCTCAAAATGCCTGAAAAATGTCTGTCCTGTATTATTATTACATTTCAGTTTTGGAAAAAACAAAACCAACCAACCAAACAAACAAANAAAAAAAAAAAAAAAGACAACAAACAAAAAAACCAAACACAAAACCAACCAAAAAAACCCCAAAAATAAAACCCCCAAACCAAACCAACAAAATAAACAAAACCAACCAAACAAGCACTTTTGTCCTGAAGTAAAGAAGCTGTAGTGACATTTTAATATTTTTTCACACCATCACTTATCTGCTTAAATTTGATGATATCACGAGATCTATTTGCCTTCAAAATTGTTGGCATCCTTCAACTTAATCTGCAGGCATATTTCAGAAGCACACAGAACTACTGGCACTTTAGAGTTGGCAAGCACTGGATGACTATAGATCTTTGAGTTCCCTGCCACGCAAAGGTATACATGACCTTGTGGTAAAATATGGGTAAGTGGTTTGGTTTTAAGTCGATTTGAAATCTGCCAGGAGACCTTATCTTTTATTTACTTCCTCTGAATGAAAAGGACATTTGTTACAACTTCTCTGTGCAGTGGATTTGCAGAGTAGTAAGAGGTCACTTTGTGTTGCTGAGTCTACAGAGTGGTCCCCATGTGTGTGCTGTCCGCAGAGGTGCAAGTTGTGTGTGTTAGTGTTGCTTTTCCACATGTGCCAGGACAGGTTACAATCAGGTTTGTGCATTCAACAATATCCTTTTTGGCAATGTGGTGGTGTTGACTGCTCTGATTCTAAACTCGTCTCACACTTGGAAGTTGGTCTGTGTACTAAAGATGCAAGAACACTCAATGACTTTTTAATAGTGTAGGAAAGGAGATGGTGGGGAGAATGGTGGAGAAAGAGTGGTTTCAGACCAAGAAAAGAAGGTGGTGTGAAGTCTTATATCCCTACATGGAGTGGGTTATTGTTTTGTTTAATAGTGCAATGTGCTCATGCACAGCACAGTTACTGTGCTATATAAAATCATAGAATCATAGAATGGTAAGGTTGGAAGGGACCTCAAGGATCATCTAGTTCCAACCCCCTGCCATAGGCAGGGACACCTCCCACTAGTACAGGTCACTCAAGGCCTCCTCCAACCTGGCTTTGAACATCTCCAGGGAGGGAGCAACCACAACCTCTCTGGGCAACTTGTGCCAGTGCCTTACCACCTTCACTGTAAAGAACTTCCTCCTGACATCCAGTCTAAATCTCCCCTCTGACACTTCAAACCCATGGCCCCTCGTCCTGTCATTACAAGACCTTGTCAAGTCCCTCCCCAGCCTTCCTGCAGGCCCCCTTCAGATACTGGAAGGCTACTCTAAGGTCTCCTGGAAGCCTTCTCTTCTGCAGGCTCCAGAGCCCCAACTCTCTCAGTCTGTCTTCATAGGAGAGCTGCTGCAGCCTTCTGAGCATCTTGGTTGCCTCCTCTTGGCCCACTCCAACACTTCCATGTCTTGCCTGTGCTGGGGACTCCAGAACTGCACACAGTACTCCAGGTGGGGTCTGAGGAGAGCAAAGGGGGAGAATCCTCTCCCTTGCTCTGTTGGCCATGCTTCTCTTGCTGGCAGCCCAGGACTCAGTTGCTGTCTGGGCTGGATGGGCACACTGCAGCCTCATGTTGAGCTTTTCATCACTCCAGACCCCCAGGTCCTTTTCCTCAGGGCTGCTAATAGATTTTAGCATAGTTAGAATAATTTTCCTGTATCCACATTGCCATGGAGTGAGATATACTTCAAACCCATCATACTTGTATGAATTTAGTTGCAAGTGACTAACTCACTCCGAAATAGTACCCCCAGTGCTATGGTGCATTTCTGTTCATAATGTATTTCCTTATAGGTTTCAATAAAGACAGCATTTCAGTATGTTGTTCATGTTGAATTGACATTGTTTGTGCAATGGGTCAATGTGCAATGCATCAGCCAATTAATAATGGCAACTATAGACACATAAAAGTTATTTATCTACAATATTTTTGTCTGTCAGCAGCTATAAAGAAATAAAGTAGTGAATGCTGTGACTTTCAGACTGACTACATAATATATTAGTGCTAACTCAGCAGCCTAAAACACTAGAACACCGAAGAGAGCTTTATATCCTCACCTGAGGTCAGTGAGAAACACAATTCCCATCTTCCAGGAAATTACATCACTTACAAAAAATTGATATGAATCCAAAAGAAAAGGAAACCTTAACATCCCAGTAGGAAAATTAAAAAAAAAATAATAATAAAAAAACAAGTTTCTGTTGCATCTATTGGCATTTTTTGGAGCTTTTAGGTTTGATATTGGTAAACAGTTTTTAAAATTAACCTATTCTCTTCAAAGTGATATTTTAAAATATCAATAAAATTAAGCATTTTCAAGATGTTACTGAAACCCAGGAGTAATTCTGCTTTCATGTGGGAGAAAACACAGACTATTATTAAGATAGAAACATTATTTTTCAGTTATAATATCGTAAATTGGAAGCCCAAGGATGAAAATCTCCTTGATTGAAAACAGAGACATCTTCAATTAGTTACTACAGCTATGGCTCCATGCTTAAAGAATTTAGGCAGTTTCCAATAGCATTGATTAAAAAATATAAAGAAAAATTAAACAAACCATAATACATTTAAATTAAAGGAAACCTTTAAAATGAAGACAAACAATCAAACTTTTCAGTGACTTAGGACCTTATCTATTTTTTTCCCCCTGCAGTTTTGTAATGTGAGAACTGGCTTGAGAAACATCAACTCATTTGCATAGATGTTAAGAGTATTATACATCATTAAAAATACGCATGTACCAGTGTCAGATAGGAGTCTGGAAAATGAATTTGGTACTGACCAGAACATGAGGGAAAGGTTGGCCAATAAAATGCTGATTCAGTACAGACAAATTGAAAGCCAGATGTTACTCATTTCACCACCAAAGGAGAAATCAGGCAACATATGGAAAGGGAAGTTCTAAATATGTGGAAAAGCCAGAGGTGCAGCTTTTAGAAAAACACATGACTTTTCATCTCTCATAATTTCATAGTGTACATCTAGGAAAAAAACATAGAATCATAGAATGGTAAGGTTGGAAGGGACCTCAAATATCATCTAGTTCCAAGCCCCTGCCTTAGGCAGGAACACCTTCCACTAGTACAGAGAACATCTTCCCTCTCTAAAATTTCCAGAGGACATCCATATTTTATTGGGCTCTAAGATCAGTGAAAATGTGTTTGCTGTAGTTAATCACATTTAAGATCTGATTCATCCTTCAGTATATATCTGCTTAAACTCCTCTGACTATCTTAACTGGATTTCTACTGGTTATAATGGGATCCAGTTAAGATATGGAGAAATATGGTATTACAGATGCCTGAATAAGATTGATTTCATTCTAATGGAACAACCTACACTGGCAAGAGTGAAAATGGAGTACAGGAAGGAGGATATTTAGAGACCTAACTGAAGATATAGTTAGAATTGTTCCTGTTTTTGCCTTACTATTTTCCAAGTTCTGATTGTTTAAACTGTTTAATTCTGTGTTCATAAATATCCTTTGTGCAACTATTTCCTGTCGACCAAAGAATCTCAGGCAAATTTCCAGAATTTTTGAATACCGATAATAAAAATAAATATTCATAATTCATAACTGATTATTGCTATCATATATGGTATTACAGATGCCTGAATAAGATTTATTTCATTATAAGGGAACAACCTGCACTGGAAAGGGTGAAAATGCAGTACAGGAAGGAGGATATTTAGAGATCTAACTGAAGGCATAGAATTTTTCCTGTTTTTACCTTCCTATT
>VWYK01098330.1:1371-14842 GCA_013399775.1 Semnornis frantzii
AGACATTGCTGTGCTCAGGTTGTGTCTTCTTAGTCCTCCAGAATTTCAGACCTTTGATCTGGGTTTTCTACTCCTTACAGATAAATGTAGTAGACTATTTCTTTCCAGAAGGGTGGGTGTGGGGAAGTACATCAGGCTTTAAAGGTCTCCACTTTCAAAGGATTAATTAATAACTTGCTTTCAGATCCAAATGGCCTTCCTTTCCAAGGATAGGATTATTAAATTCATGGTATTCCTCATTTATTTAATTTCAAGACTACTTTTATCTTCCAGAAGTGAATAGCCAAGTGAGGAAGTAATCACTTTAGCTGTCCTTACACTGTTAAATTTAATCTAAGGCAGTCCTTCAGTCCTCCAGTCTGGAACGAAGTACCAGTTGGAAAAAAAAACAAACCAAAACAACAAAATGAAATCAGGAAGCAAATACACAAACCAGCACAACACACTTTCAGGACTGAGCACCACACATCCCAACAAATCCAAGAGTCTGTGAGTTTATTTTATGGATAATGTCTGCACACTTCTTATGACTCCATGTTAAAAAATTCTTTAGCAAATGCATTTGAGTAAAGGTCTCTGCTTCTTTTCAAAGGCTAAGAACCCAGCTTAGGACTCACATGAACAGATAATGTCCCTAACAAAATTCCTTTCATGGTGAATATCTCCCCTATTAACCAACACTAAAGTTTCAATTTTTTTCCCCTTTTTCCTTTCCTTTTCCCCATGCTTTCACCTTGCAAAATACTCAATGTTGTGCCTGACATCAAATGAGTGGCATTTGAAAAATCAATAACCTGGGATTAATCACTTCTGTACCAACTATCTTGACACAGACACACAGGATTTATAGTCAGCACTCCATCAAGTGGACTGAAATAGGTGATGAGCAAATTAGTTGATGATATATTTGTAAAACCAGCAAAGTCTGGGCACCTCTTCTACTGCCAGAACAATGCTTCAGCCTAAATTCCTAGCAGATTCCTAGAATAAACTCACCATACCTCCACAAGATGCACTACAGAGTAGAGATTTCCCTTTCCCCAAGGTAACATTGACTGAATCCAAGCCAAACGGATCAAAATGTGACAGTACAGCAAGATGCAAAGGTATTAGCTCAGGTTCAGACATAAGTGCAATGTCATGTGGAAATTAAGAAGTAGGTTAAGCCCAGCAGGGTAACTCTGAAGTGCTTACCTGAGCCAGGGTGGCATCTGCACATGCTTTCCTAGCATCCTGCAATGAAGGAAAGTTACAGAAATCACAAGTTCTGTACAGTTCTATATCTCTGTCTTGTCAGGTTGACCAAGCACCCTCAAAGCAAGGTTCAGAAAGCACTTGTGCCCCTCATCCACAGAGAATCCATCCTAACTGAACATAATATGCTGTCCTCATAACACACTGACACCACCAAGCTTTTAATGGCAAAGTTTCCATCTAGCAAGAAAAGTGATGTGATTTGCACCCTGAGGACAGTCAAAGAGTGGAACTGCTTGTCTGGACAGGCTGCAGAGTCTCCATCCTGAGAGGTCTTCAAGACTTCACTGGACAAAGCCCTGAATAACCTTATACCTGATCTTATTTTAAGCTGGAGGTCACTTAGCATTGGTGATGGTGTGGCACAGAAACACCTCAGTAAATGTTTATTTTGCTCAAAGCCATTCTGTGCTTTGTGTCACTACTATGTTCCAGGCAACATTAAAGATCAAAAAGCAATTTCCTAATGCAGTTCCATGTGCTTCCCTTCCTGAATATCCCCAACATTAACTTTGACATTGTGAAAATGTTTAACTTGATGCATCTTTTCTGTCCCTGCTGTCCTGAAGATGCCCAAACGAGCACTCATCTGTGCTGTGGCTTTGAGATCCACTGGCACACTACTCACTCTGATTTGGTTTTTCAGTTGCTCAGCCTCCTGGCGTAACTGGTCCAGCTCACTCATTTTCCTGTGCTAAAGGTGTGCTTCACTGCCACCTCTGAAACAACCAGAAATCTGAAAGGAGAGGTGAGAATAATGAGAATTAGGACAAGTCATAGCTTGAAATTACTACAGTAGATAATTTCTTTCAACCATCTCCAACAGCACTTGGGAAAAAGGCAGACTGGATTAAGTATTGGGGTGTATGTGAAAACACTACTGCAGTCTCTTCAGAGTTAACCCAGTGACAGACACAAGTGTGCTAACTCTTTGCTAGTTACAAGAAATGAAAACATAATTTAGACTTAGTATTTTCTTACATTTTTATTTTATTACTGTTTTCCCCAATCCAGTTTTTGTATAAACTCAGCTTTCCCTGCAGTGAAGCAGCAGATAACACTAGGTTTGAAAATCAGAACTTCTCTGCACAGTCTTAAGAAGAGAGTAAGGAATCCTCCTATCAAAACATAAGTATCTTAAGTATTTACAGACCTACACAAAGCACTTGCAAAATGCTGTAAAAAGACCCATTATAAGCACACTCTGCAACACATTAGCTATGAAAAACGTTGCTCTGCTATCTGGATAAAAGCAGATCACTCGCAAATGTTGTTCAGGATTACACTTTAACTGCTAAAACGTCTCCTCGAGATTTCCAGAATCGTTTTTAGCATGTCAGAATAAAACCAGCGGTTTTGGAATGTTAAGTTGAAGGGAGGAGCTTGAGGAACCACTGCCAACAGACATTTTCCCCCTCTAAAACTCTATTCCTAGCATCGATGAGCATCAAATTTCTAACACACAGCCCTCTGTCTGCTGTACACTAGAGCTTGCATGAGAGAGGCTCAATAAAACAGAACTATCACTGAACTCCTCCAACCACTGCTTGCAGAGTTCCTCAGCTACTGGACTGTTTTCCAATATAATAAGCATATAGAATTTTCCCATTAAGCATAAAACTTCTCTTTCTGGAACAGTGACTTGTAAAGATACTGTTGGCATTTTCATTGGCATTCCACACCTAAACCCCAGCTTTCTTAAACTTTTTGCTTTAAGAATCTCTGCAGCTTGATACAAACCTAAGACACTGCCAGAAACATGCTGATGAACTTCATCTTACATTGCAGAACGAGCAAATTGGTTCCATTTTCAAATGCACCTCAAGTTCATGAACACTGGTAGTATGTTTTTAGAACATTTTATTAGCCAGAACTGCCCCTTTACTGTGTCTATTAAAGCAAATGCCTTGCTAGAAGCTTTACATGTAACTTAAGATTTAATCAGCTTACTTATCTTTGCAAGCATGTGGGGTTTGCTTTTTTCCTAAAGCCCTTCCCAAGGAGAACAATGAAGGTTGACTTCCACATTTGTATCCAGTCACAGTTACAGATAACATATTGCGAAGGCAAATTGGAGCAGTGGAGGAAACAACAGCTTTGAGAAAGTGATGAGGAGCTGAACGTTCCCTAAATATTGCTATCCTACAATACCAGACTTATCTCAGAGCTCTCCAAACCAAGGACCTCAAGGTACAGATGTCAGATCTTGTCCTACCACCACTTTGAAACTCACACTCTCCTCTGAAACCCCAAACATTTTAGAAAAGGAATTGTAGTTTTGTCTTAAACCTTCCACTCCCACAACTTCAAAGCCCTTTAGCTTTATTGTGAGACAAGGTGTCTCTTTTCTCTCTCCTGGCTCCAGGGTCATCTTTAAGCCCCTTTAAGATTGCTTATTCAGCTTAGTCCAAAATCCAGTTAGGATGAAAACCTGTCAAGAGTGTTTTATTATAGCCACTTTCCTTTCTTTTCACTGCTCAGTGTTCTCAAGATGTTTTGTTCAAGCCAGGTTTAAGACAAGCACACCATGGCTGGGTCTCTCTAGCTTTCAGCATGTAGTCATTGTTGTAGTTCACAAACTGCAGTACCATGTGCTGCTCTTGTCAGAAAGGAACTAAGAAACTCTACAAATTTCTCTTCAGAATAAGCTGCAATTTTCCACATCTTTTTAGCTTTTTGCTACCCAATTCTCTTTCTGCCATTCTCTAAGTTAATACAGAAGTCCATTTCCCACCAAGCAAACACCAACCTTTTCAGGTAGGGCACAAAGAATTTAGAGATGTTCTCATTCCTATTTCAGAAAAAGAAATTACAATCCAAAACTTAAAAACATTTTGCTCAAGGTCAGAGCAACTCAATGACAGGATTGAGATACAGATTTCCAGCTGCAGTTACAGGTAACCACACTGAAGATTCTATACCAAGCTTTATTTAAAAATATAATAGGCTGAATAATCAAATGCCAGTCAAAGCAGCTACATTCTCCTGTAACATACAGCTTAAAATGAATTTGTGCACTGTGCAATAGAATCCTCTCACATTTCAATGAAACAAAACTTGGTAGGGAACAGGAAGAGGCCTAAGGAGGAGAGCATTAATCCTAGGGAAAACAGCCACATTGAGAAAGTTCATTTCACAAAAATTGAGCCCTGCAGTTTCATTCTGGATAATTTGCATGTGCTGAATTCAAAACGAATCATGCAAGCCTGTTTCATGCTTGTGCCTCATTGCTTAACACAGCGTGCACTGAAGGGCAGTGCTGCAAGTGACACAGGCAGACGGAGCAGCTCAGGAGGGTGAGTGTCTGCTGCAGTCACACAGAGGCAGTGACAGAAAGCTGTAGCCAAGATGCTGAAGGGACTCGAGTCACATGCCCCAGCTGATGAGCTGCCACAGCCTAACTAGCACACAGATGTCTGTCATCACACAAATGAAACCTCCCCTGCACCCTGAAAGGCCTAACACAGTAGCTGGGTGTACACTCCAGGTACAGAAGAAGCTCTCATGGAAAATTGAAGACAATTCTACCCCAACACTTTGCCTCCATTCTCTTCCAAGTACACAGGGGCAGAGCAACCCAAACTCCTTCCCAACCTGTGAGAACTAAGCACGGCTAACAAACCCAGGCTTCAGAATCGTTTAGTAAAAGCCTTTTATCATGCACATACACAACCTGCCCTCCCTGCCACGCCGCTAAGCTCCTAGACAAATGCTTTGTCTATGAACCCCCACATCAGGACTATCACTCCCTGGTGTTGCAGTAAAAGTTACCTTTTAATGAACAACTTCCAAATGGTTTACCAATACTACAGAAACCTTTACTCCTACATGTGAGATACTGTCTGCAGTATCACAGGCAGCAAAGAATTCAACGAACTTCACTATTGCTGAAGTAGCTTCCATGGCTCTTGACCTTCAGTCACTTGCTGGGTAGTACACATTTCAATATCCACTGCTTGACAGGCAGCAGTGAAAGCTTACTTTGATTTCTTTTGCCATCTGTAATTTAGGTTTGTACCTTAAGGTTAGACACAGTTTTAGAGTTACAAGTTACCCCCCTATGCACTGCAAGCAAGTCCAAACTGAACTGCATTTCTGACAGCATCCACTGGAATTGTTTAAACCAGATTTCCACATTCCCTTTGTAGCCTTTGTTGTTTCAATGTCAACAGGAAGTTCCAATTCCTGCCAACATGACTGAACTCACTAACACTCAGGAAACAAAAATCCCAGTGAAGCCAAAGGCTTTAAATACAGTAGTTCTCTGAAGCAGGCTGTAAAATTTATGGAACAACCAGCCAACAAACTTGGCTATTCCTCTTTCTTTTGCATCAAGTCCTAGGCAATTCAATTTATGGTAGAAATATGAGATCATGGGGAGGGAAAAAATAAAAAGGGTTCCATCTTCTTGTCAACTTTTCTAAATCAGCAGAGCTTATTGGTATCTAGCATTTAAAAACCAATAATCATCTTACAACAGCAGGAACAAGAGGAAAATGTATTTAAAAACCACAAAACCACCCAATTTTTAATCAGTTTTCACTCAATTTGTGAGAATTTTTAATAGAGATTTGTTCATATTACAGACACAGAAGTTACAAGCACAGTTTGTTTGATATTCAAAGACATTGAGCCCCATTTTAATAGGTTTCTAGAAGAAACTGTAAGCTCTTTAGGGATGGTCCTTCTATTTCTGGGGTTTTGAAAAAAGTTACTAGGTCTCTAATCAGGCAAACCTCATGCAAGGAGTCACTACTCAAGCTCCAAACTCCTTTTTCCAGATGACCACCACAGCTGTGAAGAGATAAGTAGCAGCCAAACTCATGCTTACCTCCCTTTCAAGTAAGCTACTGTGCTCTTGAAGGCAGCTTCTCCAGAATAGCATTCACTTTGCTGAGCCCACTCAAGACCTTTCCAGAGGCTGAAGTGCTTAAGTGTCTCTGCTCTAATTCCCCCTAATCTTGTTGACAAGAATGCCTCGTAGATAATTCTCTTCTTGCTAGCAACAGTATGTGCACTTGCAAGACAGCTCACTACTTTTCACTACTCCAAATGCCCCAAGTCTCTAATCTCTTCTGAGTTACCCACAGAAGAGTCCCTTTGCTCCTGTTTCCCACACAGACAAATCAAGAATGGACTTCACTTAAGTTGTTACTTTCTCTGCATGATAAAATTTGACAACTGAACTATGCCAAAAGGGTTTACCATGTCCAAGTAACAACTTCTGAGTTGGTTTGTTGGTTTTGGGTTGGGTTTTTTGTTTTGTTTTTTTTTTCCTCTGAGCTCCATGAGTTATATTCCCATCCAAGAGGAAAGTCATGCATGTCCAGACAGTCAATTACATATTGAACAACTCTGCTCAGAATCTTTGAACTGAATACAAAGCCTGATGAAATCTACAAACCTTCCACATCCTTTCTGCAAAAGGAGATATACTTAGGACCCCAGTGCAAGATTTCTAATTTGCAGGTAAAGCTCACTACTCAGAACATAGTGACAGAAGAATTCAAAGGCTAAGGAAGAACTGAAATACACTCATTACAACCTTAATGTCCTTTCCAGAGCTCAAGCTGTTTACCCAATTAAGTTCAGTTACTGAAACCAACTGTTATTAACACTATCACATTTACATGTAAACTGAGGCTTGCCTGCATAAGAGAAATGGACACAGCTCAACCCAGCTCACCCAAACATATATTCTTAGGTTAAACGATTCCTCTCCCAAACTGCCTGGTAACAGCCATGAGGCAATGCTTCTTTATTTCATTTTCTCACACCATTCCTATAAAGAAGAATGAAAAGAGCCTCTCCCAAATAGCCTGCCCTGTGAGCAATCTCTATGGATTACAAGAGTGTGCTGGTTTGAGCTAATTGGAATATTTTAATAGAGAAAATTGTACTGTAGGCTGTGAAGGTAAAACCATGGTGATGTCTGCTTCACTCAGAGGCTTGCTGCGATGTTTAGGTATAAGGAAACCAAAACAAAGAAGATAAGAGTCTCTCGAGCTGGCAGTCTGGGTCACGAGGGACTGGCTTGCTGCTTGGGTCTTGGGCTAGCAGCTCTGGCTTCTCCTCTCTGCTGAATAACTTCACTAACCACTTTTCTTCTAACTCTCCCCAGCTGATCCTCCTTGCGCATAAGCCAAACCTTGGGGTAAGGTGTGGGGGTGAGGAGAAGGTGGAAGGGTGGTTGGGAGCCCCTCCTGGGGTCTCTGATTGCTGGGAGGGGACCTGTGTGTCTGTATTACCTTAAACTTGTATATTTCTGTAAATATTCCTGTATGTACTGTATATATTTGCTTGTATATTGTGCTGAGCTGTAAATAGAGCTTCATCTCTTCACTTCCAGCCGGCTGAGGTCTAGTCTGGGTCATTTTAAAGTGGGGGGGGGCAGGGAACTCCCAAACCGTCACAAAGAGGAAAACACAGATTTGAAATTACAGCTATCACTAGGTCAAATATTTAGAACTGCTGTCCCTTGCTGCCAAACTTTGCTACAAGGTATTTTTACTACGTCCTTACTACTGCCAACAAGTGAAGTAATCCTACCAAGCCACTGCTGATGCAAAGTCTGGTAAGAGAGGTTGAAATTTATATTGTTAGAGTATTACCCAAGCACAGTAATTTCCTAAGAAGGTTTGCCAAATCACCTCTCCCCCAAATGAACAGGCTGCCTGATATCAGTTCCTTCAACATCTCTCCTGGTAACAGCATCACGCCAGCGTGTACGAAACAGAGGGAAGAAAAGCAAAACACATCATTTGCAACAACAGAGCCAAAACTTTACAGCCTTAATAATGAGTTCATGTTATGCCTCCCAGACAGTCTCATAGCAGGTCATCTGATTAAATGAAGCTGTGCTAATCTATTAGATACCATAAATCCTATTAGCAACATGCACAGCAGCTTGTACGTTTTTACAATGACAAAAGAATTAAGACACAATCCACTGCTAGTTCCAATGTTTTGACATCACATTGGCTTTGAAAAGCTGAGGGGTTTTTTTATTAATCAGAAGTATATATTGACTCCTAGTTGACTTTCATTCAGCAGAAGACACGGCAGGATGAGAATTGTTTGTGGAAATTTGAGATGTTCTCTGACTGTCTACGTGATCCAAAATAGAAGACAGGAAAAAAAAAATTCAGGGTTGTCTCCTGACCCTGAAGTACACACATCTCCAGATACAGTGATCACCAGAAAAATAAAGGTCTAGGTAATTTTAGAAGTTAGAAATCAAAGGGAAGGTATACAGGAACACAAAGGTACAGTCACACAACCTTCTGTGATACAAACCTCATTGGAAGGGGGGAAAAAAAAAAATCCCTGCAGAACATGCACTGAAAGCTCAGAGACATCGATAGCCTGCACTGGTTAAAACAAAAGGTTATAAAGAAAATGGGACAGAAAATACTGAAAATACCAGAATGCCACTCAGTAAAAGCAATGGTTTGTCTATACTGGGAACACTGTGTTCCATTTCAGCTTCTGCTCCTCCAAAAAAGAACACTGGAGGTGTCTAGGGTTGACCAAGGGAACTAATTAGAGGACACCTCAGAAGACAGGTTTAGAGAAGGGGATGGGAACTGGCTTGCTGCTTGCTTTAAAAAGAAAGATATCTGCTAACTGAAAATCACAGACTCAACTGAGCAAATACCTTCTACACAGATAACTAGGAATGCTCCTCACAGGCTAAGGGGCTTCACAAGAGGCAGAAACGTTTGAAGTTATATTCTGGAGGTTAACAAAGGTTTCACTGTTCCAAGAGTAATAATTACAATTACAAAGAATATAAACTCGGAATCTTTCAGGTTCTCTTTAAGTAACACTGACACATTGAAAGGAACATTCTGACAAGAGCCACTTTGCTCAAAAGAAATTTGCCCTTCTTTTGTCAAACGTGGAGGATAAGTAATTTTTCATTCATGAGAGAATAACTATTCTCATCATTTTATTTATTGCAGTTGCCTGCCCCACTGAGATGAAACAGTTTCATCTGTGGTCTCCCTCTGCTCTGCCAGCTCCATTTCTAAAGGCAAGCAGGCACTAACATCTATTATTTAACAGGTTTCCTGGCCATTTTAAAATCCTTCCTGTTGACACAAAAATACACATGCTGAAGCAGAAAACAAGTATGTCAGGCTTGTACAGATTAGCAGCTAAGAACCTGAAGTCAACCACTTCTTAAATATAGTGTGAGCTTCTCAAACAGTAGAAAATTACCTTTTATCTCTACTTACATTTTCTCCAACTGCAGTAGAAAGCCAACTTCTGCTGTCAAACATGTAAATTCTGGGGAAATAAAAAAGGCATAATCCAGAGTTAACATAATTAAAGCAACACCACCAGCTCCTTAACAAATCCAGCAGAAATTAAAATGCTATCAAAGCACAGACTGCTTTTTGTGAGCTAACTTAAAGAGCCAGTTTGTCTTCGTGAAGGAAATGGGCAATGCTTTAATGATACTAACATAACCAAAAGACTTGCTCATGTCAAGAGGCTTTTAATCTTTTTCCAAGAAAACTCTTTGCAATCCTCAGATCATTAATTCTCCTCCCCTAGTGATGCAGAAGTCCGTATCAATGTGGTTTAGGAGTGTAGCAAAACGATTCTGACTCTCTCTCACACGAGGACTGTCATTTTCACCGCGCTACAAGTCCCACATCTGCGTTTTCAAAGCACTGAAATTATTTCTGCTCAATGCCCTTCTCAAGGTATTGCTGCTTTCTAAGCACAATTAAATACAAAGATATCTGTTTTATCAAAAGAGGTCCCTTCCAACCTTACCATTCTATGGTAAGTTACATAAACCTCCCACTAATGAGCTCGAGCAAGAGCACACCACTCTGCTAGCAGAGTTACAACTTCCAATCACCACAGAAGTAAAAATGGACACATTGAGTAACTCACACATGCAGTCTGGAAGACTCTAATGACTGAACATACAAACTGATGATGTAGCAAGGTAAAAAAGAAAAATCTCCTAAGGAATTTCAGAACAATTTTCCCCCTCTGGCAGCACAATGATCTTCACCCCAAGATCTGAAACACTGACAGCTGCTTGTACATCCAAAACATCTGCAACCTGTCTCTACCAGACAGCAACACCAGGGATATGCCAGTGGACACTGGAGCTGTACATCTCCAAAGCTGCTGCATCAGGACAGTGGAAGATTATTCCAAGCACAAAGCAGGAACATAATCAAGTGAAACAATCTTCAGTCAGAAAGCCAAACTACCACACTTCCAACTGAAGAGCTTACATGCAATGCATCTTTCCGATTTTACAGTTCACTATTAGCTGGAAAATTTACACACCACTGCAGTGTCTGCTATGGAGGATAAGCTACTTAGGATATGGATCATCCTCATCCAAGCTCATTTATAGATGAACACTTTAATACTGTGATTATGAAACTGTCACAGCGTAAGCAGTTTTGTTTGTTACTGCCAGAACAAACTACTAGACAGAGAACTCGCACTTAGAGGCCAAACTCCACCTCTGAGGCACAAATACATGACACGACCATTTTAAGTTCTCAAAAAAAAAATTTATCAGCTATATTTAACTTTCAGAAGCCTTGACAGAAATAATTTGCCCTCTCTGCTGAGAGAATGAAATCTAATGAGGTTCTGAAAGATTTACCTGAAATGTAAACAAGTAAACTCACGCTGAGACACCAAGAGCACACTGAATACACAACAGCAAAGGCCAAAACACACCACTGCTGTCCTGTGCTGCACCCTCATTAATGCAGGAGGGGTGCTGGAGATTTCCTATGCCTTCTGCAAAAAAAAAAGGAAAAAAAAACCCACAACCCAGAAAAGCTACTTTAAGCAGCCTGCAAGAAAAGGCAGCACAACAAACATCAAACCTTCCCACAAAGCTTAGTTTTGTATAAGTTTTCAGTTTGAGAAGCTGAAGGCATCCTGTGATGCCTGCAGAATGGGAATCCTGCCAACCAAGTTAGTTTTAATTCTACATTAAAGATGGAGCTCATTTAAGATCAAAAGTAGACAAGCTACTCAAGAAAAAAAAAAAAAACCTACATTGCCACAAGTTTCCATTTTTAGCTAAAATGTAGCCTGGTAAAAGCAACAGGAAAATTACAGGCCACTCATTCTCTGCACCACAGCACTGGGTCAGCAAAGAGAGTTTCTGTAACCAGCTACATACACCCTGCCTTCATCAGCCCTTGTAACCCTGCTCTGCTTGAGGTCCTCAACATCAAGAACCTGAGTTTCTAAAAGAGGAGAGAACAAAAAGTACCACAGAATGCTTGAAGCATGGTTCAAGTGGGTAAACCATTATACCAAAGCACCTGGAGGTCAGCCAGCCCTGCACATGGCTGGTGTACCCTGTGTCCCCATATTCCCACAGCCTTCTGCTCCAAGTACAGCAGTACTTGCAGTTCGGACTGAAAGAACTGAGGAACTCCAGAAGGCAAAAAGCATCACCATTCCTGGGTAAAGCTTCCCCACTACAGGCACCCACTACCTGCTCTAAGTCCAATTACTTGTTTCTTGAAAGATACTGAAATAGTTGCACTGAGGTGCCACGCAAGCCTGGAATTTTACCTCAGTTCCAACATCACCACAGACAAGTCTTCACACAAAGATGACTTCTGCAGAAGAGACCTCAGATTTTTGCATGAGACTGGGGAAAGCACGGAAAAAAAGAAGGAAGAAAGCAAGAAAAGAGACTTTGAAGGAGGAGGAAAGCATTTAGAAGTATTTTATCATAGCAAACCTGTAACATTCTCCAAAATTAAGCAAGATTAAACACATTCACTGTAGCCCTCTCCAAAGCCATTAGCTGTGCAAACACATTTTTCTTCTTGACCTATGGATTCAATGACAGACAGCAAGGATAGCTGTGGATAGGCAGGCTGTTATTAATTTAGCAGGCAGATGCTTCTGTTCAGGTACCCAACACTTATCACCCCTGTAACATATCAACTACACAGCAAAGATAACATCTGTGAAACTGGGAATTGGAAGTTAGTTTATTAAAATTATTTATTTAAAATCTACATAGCTGATTATCATCATAGAACACTATCTTGACACCCAAGAGACTGCATGACCTTTCCAAATCACTGCCAACAACATGAAATTCCAATTAAGCCACCAGGCAACAGTAATTAGAAGTCCAAAATTTAAAGCTATGCCCAAAGACTACTCTGCATATAAAACAAAACCCTGTTCAAGTTCGATGGCTTGGTCCTATCAACATAAGCAGTTGGATTAGACAGATGGAAACCTAGAGCATGTTTTGCTACCTGCATGTGTATGTGCTCCTCCAAGAGTTAATTCCAGCTCAGATTTTCCCTGCTGAGTACAGATCTGCCTTCTGGAAAAGCCTAGTCTTTGCTGTCACCTCCTACAAGAACAGCTTTGAAGGACAGCTATAGACGTACAAAATTATAATTACAAATTCATCAACCTAAATATGCTTAAGTGAATGGATACAACTCCTTGTTTATTTGATGTCTTCTTTCTGGGAGTCATCTGCTGTGTCTCTAATTTCCAAGCATGTTAGCTTTGGAAAGCAAGCAGTACCTTACCAACAGGTTTGCAGAAGCAGGGGCAACTTCTTCGAAAACTTACTCAAAAACTCTTCTCTGGGCAAAGCCAGCGGGTCTGGACCGCTTCTATGGGAGCTGTTGGCAACTGTACAACACAAGCAGCAGCCAAGTTTCCAGCTGAAGCAGTCCCTGTGCTCAGCAGCCATTTTTCCATACATTATAGTGTGAAGTGCACAGAAAACAAGAAGCTAGCAGGTCGATGAGTGTTAATGCTCATTACGCAACAGTTGCACTATCTGGTTAAAGAGATCACTAATTTCCATTTTCCATCGAGTGTGCAAGCACAAAATCATAATTGCACATGCTAAAAATATCTGCAACTGAACAAAGTGATGTCACAAATGCTTCTCATTATTACATATAGCTCAGTTCTTGACTTACAGGTCTCACTGTAACCAGGCAAAGCAGCTTTCTGCAAGGGTCACTGATGTTAACACCCAAGAGACTGCATATAAAATTCACTGCAGGATATCTACTAACACAAGAGTCTAAAAAACTTTGTCAAAACCTATCTCCCATCCCACCATAGCTACTAGTAGTCAGGAAAAAAAAAAGGGGGGTGTGGAATAAGGAATGAAAAAAGCTTTTATTTTAGAAAATCAAGGGGGAGAAGCCAGATATTAAATCTG
>VWYK01098361.1:2230-16184 GCA_013399775.1 Semnornis frantzii
AGGCTGGGGCTAAGCCACGGTCCTCAGCATCACATCTCTGCCTCTTGGAAACCCCTCCAGGGATGGGGATTCAACTACAGGCTCACAGGATGTTAGGGGGTGGAAGGGATCTCTGGAGAGCTTCCAGTCTAACTCCCTGCCAGAACAGGACCAGAGAATCCAGCAGAGGTCGCACAAGAACCCAGCCCTGTCTGGATGTAAAGGCTCCAGAAGAGACTCCACAGCCTCTCTGGGCAGCCTGTGCCAGAGCTCTGGGACCCTTACAGTCAAGAAGTTCTTCCTCACGTCAAGGTGGAACATCCTGTGCTGTAATTTCCATCCGTTGCCCTTACCCTATCCCAGGGCGTGAGCAGAGGCTGTCCCTGTCCCTTCCTGATCCCCAGCCCTCAGATATTGACAGACATTGCTCAGATCCTCTCTCAGCTTTCTCCTCTCCATACTAACCAGCCCCAGGGCTCTCAGTCTTTCCTCATCAGGCAGTGCTCCAGTCCCTGCGGCATCCTGGTAGATCCTTGTCATCCACAATTTCCCTGGACAACCTGTGCCAGTCTTTCCCCACCCTCACTGCAAACAATCTCTTCCACATCTCCACTCTCAGTCTCCCCTCTCCCAGCTCAAAGCCATTGTCCCTCATCCTGGCACTTGCAGCCCTTGGCAAAAGTCCCTCCCCAGCTCTCCTGGAGCTCTCAAGGAGTCTTGTCCACCCTCCCACACTTAATGCCCATCAGCAATTTTTTGACTCAGAAATAGGTGGCAAACTTCCTGAGAGCAGCCTGAACGTTCCAGGGAGCCTGCTGAGAGGAGCCACAAGCACAAACAAGCAGCTTACTTGGCAAACTTGGCCTGAGTATGGACCTGGCATTCCTCCTGGTATTTGGCCATCTGCTCCGGCATGGCCCTTCCAATGGCTTCCTTTAGCTTCTGCAGGGGTTCCTTCAGTCGACCACCCTGCAACAACCACACAAGAGACTGAAGCCCCAGGGTGGCATCTTCCAGATGAGACAACCAACCCTGGAGGGCAAAAGCCATTCTGAGCTCACACCAGCAGACAGGAGGCCTGAGCCATGCACAGCAGAGGGCACTGCCATGGCAGGTGGAGCACAGTTGTGCCCTGGAGAGCAGAGTGAGAGCCATAGGCATGAGTCAGGGCCCTGCTAAGGAGTCACTCACCTGCTCGTAGAGATAAAGCTTGCGGGCACGTTTGACCAGAGTGTCCTTGCTGCAGGGGAAGAAGGCAGCCAGGTGGGCATAGACCCCAGAGCGCACCTGGCTGTTCAGCTCCCGCGTCTGCAGCTCTATGCTGAGGAAGGAGACAGAGAGAGCAGTCAGCAGCCAGGCCTGCTCTAGGGAACACAAAGGCCACTCAGAAGCAGCCTGGGGAGCTGCAGGAGAGAGGGAAAATGGACAAGCTGAGCACCTCTTCTACAAAGCCAGGTTGAGAGAGTTGGACTCAGTCAGCCTGCAGAGGAGAAAGAGGAGAAGGCTCCAGGGAGACCTCCTGGTGGCCTTGCAGTGCTTCAAGGGGCCAGAGGAGAGCTGGGGACAGAGTTTGGAGCAGGGCCTGTTGTGGCAGGCCAAGGGGGGGGGGGTTGAAATGACAGGGGGAGATTGAGAGTGGAGAGAAGGGAGAAAGGTTTGAGAGTGAGGGTGGGGAGAGCCTGGCCCAAGGTGCCCAGAGAGGTGGGAGCTGCCCCATGGCTGACACCACTGCAGGTCAGGTTGTGTGGGGCTGTGAGCAGCCTGGTCTGGATGCAGGGGGTTGGACTGGATGAATGTTAAATGTCTCCTGCAGCCCAAAGCTGTCCCTGATTCCATGATTCTTTAGATTTCAGAGTCTGCAGATTCAAGCCCTTTGTCCCAAGCTGTGCCAGAGAACCTGGAAGAGGAACAAAAGGATGGCAGCAGGCTCACTGATCCTGCAGCTGTCACAGAACCACAGCATGGAGGGCTTGGAAGAGACCTCTGGAGAGCATCAAATCCAACCCCTCTGCCAAAGCAGGATCACACAGGTACACATCCAGATGGGCCTTGAAAGTCTCCAGAGGGAGACTCATCACCTCCATGGGCAGCCTGCTGCAGGGCTCTGCCACCCTCACAGTCCAGACCTTCCTCCTCATGTCCAGATGGAACTTCTTGTGTTCAGATTTGTGCCCACTGCCCATTTGGAGCTGCAGTGCACCAGCATCAGGTGATGCAGCAAGAAGTGCACTGCTCCTCACACCTTGGCCTCAACCTTGCTCTCCAGTGAGGAGGTCAGAGTGCACAGTGTGTGCCAATCCCACCTCTGGAACTCAAAAAAGCAACTTTTGAAGCCACCTCAGTGTCTCAGTGGGTGTAAACCCTCTGACTCTACAGCACAGCCACCCAAACCTATCTGAATCCCTCCTGGTTGTGATTAGAAGGGCCCAGTTTGAGGCCAGATCTGGCCTGTCTGTGCACTGGAGGGCTGCAAGGTGCCAATCACCAGTCACAACAAGAGGGAGACAGACTCCAAACACCTTTTGAGTGCCTTGAGAAGCCTTTATGGCATGGAAGCCTGGGTGCAGACACAGAGCTGGGGTGTCCACAGAGCTGGGCACCTTCAGTAGCTCTCCCCAGACACCTGGAGAAGAATGAAGCCCCGCAGCAACACTGGCACTGTGGAACTGGGAGACTCCTAACCACGGGGCAGTGGAACTGAGCTCCTGCAGCTGAAGGCAGCAGCCTCGGCCCAGCTGCCAAATCTTCCATGGAGCAGAGGACTTCAATAGCAAAGAATCACAGAATGAATCAGGCTGGGAGGGACCCTCCAATGGCATCTTGTCCAACCCCCCTGCAGGCAGCAGGGACACCTACAATCACAGCAGGTTGCACAGGGACACATCAAATCTGGCATTGAATGTCTCCAGGGACCTCAGATACCTCCCTGGGCAGCCTGTGCCAGTCTCTCCCCACCCTCACTGTGCAGAGCTTCTTCCTGGTGTCCAGCCTAACTCTGCCCTACTCCAGGTCCAAACCACTGCCCTTGGCCTGTCCCCACAGGCCCTTCTGAACAGTCCCTCCCCAGCCTGCCTGCAGGTCCCCTGCAGATACTGAAATGCAGCTCTGAGGTCTCCCTGGAGTCTTCTCTTCTCCAGCTGAAGAGTCCCAACTCTCCCAGCCTGTCTGCACAGCAGAGGTTCCCCAGCCTCTGACCATCTTTGTGGCCTCCTCTGAACCCTCTCCAGCAGCTCCAGGTCCTTCCTGTTTTGGGGTCCACAGCTGGCCCCCGCCCTGTAGGTGAGGTCTGCCCAGAGCAGAGGGGCAGAATCCCCTCTCTCCATCTCTGCCCACACTGCTTTGGATGCAGCCCAGGCTGCCCTTGGCCTTCTGTGCTGCCAGTGCCCATTGCTGGCTCCTGTCCAGCTTCTCCCCCACCAGCACCCTCAAGTCCTTCTCTGCAAAGCTACTCTCAACCTCATCACCCCCAGTCTGGATTGATTTCAAGAGCTGCAAGACCTTGCACTTGGCCTTGCTGCACCTCCTGAGGCTCTCCTCAGCCACCTCTGCAGCCTGTTCAGGTCCCTCTGGCACCCATCCCATCCTTCAGCCTTACCAACCACACCACTCAGCTCAGTGCCATCTGCAACCACGCTGAGGGTGCCTCCACCTCTCTGCCTGTGGCATTGATAAAGACACTGAACAGCACTGGCCCCAGTGCAGACCCCTGAGGGACACCACTTGTCACCTGAACACAGCTGCCTTCAGGAGGGACTTCTTGGATCAAGCTGGAATTGCTCCCCAAACAACTCAATTTAAGTGCATGAACAAGAAGCATCATCCTGAGAAGAGGAACCCTGGCTATGTCCCTTCCAACATTCTCCTGCCCCAGTGAAACATCAGATGTCCTCTGACAGCCATTTCTAGGAGGCCTCCATGCTACCCTGGGCACGTCCTGTGGGGAGGACATGTGTAAAGACTGAACAAAACTGTTCTGCCTAATTATCTCCTCCTCTCCTGGTGCCACTTACTCCAGGATGATGTTGTTGATGTCCTGAGTGAAGAATCTCTGTTTGCCTTCTCCCTCTGCAGCTCTGGCAGCCTGGAAATGAGCAGATTAACACAAGTCACCAGCAGCTCCCACACAGGCACAAGGAGAGTTTAAACCACTCCAGAAACATCACAGAACAGGTTTATTCCACCAAGCTCCAAGCCTTGCCCCACCTGGCTGCTGCAGATGACCTAAAAGGTGCCACTGTCAACAACTATTTGAGAGGTGGTGTCCTCTCCATCTCACACCTCCTCAGCTTTAGTCCAAGCCTGCCATCTGAACTGGTGAGACCATGTCCTGCCCATAGATCTTTCCACTGTGGACTTTCCTCTTGAATCCACTGGACTTCCTGCACTGAATATTCCACAATGAGCCTGTTAACAGTGGCAGCTTTTAGTCCAGCTGTAGCAGGCAGGTGGTGCAGAGCTTGGTGGAGCAACCAAGGAGTTTCCTTGGTGGCCATGGGGTTCTTTGGGCTGGGGAAAGGGACAGCTGTAGGGCATGGGTTTAACTTCACACTAGAGCTGTCAGGTTGAGTCAGAGGAGTGTAGAGCATGTCCCTGGGACAGGCCAGCTCATCCTCATCACATGTAATGAGGGATAGGGAGACCTCTCACCAGGCTTTCCAGACCAATGTGGACACCAAGCCAAGAGCAGCAGCCCCAGGGGCTGTGTCATTCTGAGTCAACACCATGGAAACCAGGAGGAAAAAAAAAAAAAAAATAAGAGGAAGCTTCCTGAGCCATGACTGCAGCACAGAGTGTTGCCCAAAACCTCACACCCAGGGAAGTATGTCCAGCAGGAAAAGAATTCCAAGAGAAGACAACTGCCAAGGGCTGTGTCTGTCAAGCAGGGAGGGAGGCAAGGCTGGGATTCACTACGAGGCACCACAGCCAAAGATACCCTGTGTGGGACAGGAGACCAGGAGAAGGCCATTAGGGCTGCTCTGACCTACTCAGGCCACAGCTGGAGTTCAGAGTCCAGTTTTGGTTCCCCAGTTCAGAAGAGTCAGAGAACTGCTGGAGAGAGTCCAGGGGAGGCTGCAAAGCTGCTGAGGGGCCTGGAGCAGCTCTGGGAGGAGCAAAGGCTGAGAGCCCTGGGGCTGAAAGCCTGCAGAAGAGCAGCCCCAGAGGGGAGCTGAGCAATGCTCAGCAAGAGCTAAAGAAGTTGTGGAGGCAAAAGGCTGGGGCCAGGCTCTTGCCAGTGGTGCCTAGGGACAGGGCAAGGAGCAATGGGGTCAAACTGGTACCCAGGGGGTTCCAGCTGAGCAGGATTACAAAGTTGTTTGTTGTGAGGGGGCTGGAGGTCTGGAGCAGGCTGCCCAGAGAGGTTGTGGAGTGTTCTTGTGTGGAGAGTTTCCAAGGCCAGCTGGGTACTGTGCTCCTGGGCAAGCTGCTGTGGGTGCCCTGCTTGAGCTGGGGGTTGGGCTGGATGATCTCCAGAGGTCCCTTCCAGCCCCCAGCATACTGGAATTCTGTGGTGGGGACAGATGGAACAGCTCCTGCAGTTTCAGAGCTGGACTAAAGCCTTAGGAGCCAACTGCCAGAGCGCTGTGTCCAAACTCAGCCCCTTTGTTTGTCTGCCCTGGGTGAAGGCACAGAAGCCCTGCGGAGCTGCTCCCCACCTCCAGCACCCACAGAAGCCTCCTGCCCCAGCAGGAAGGGCCATACCTGGGCCAGCTCTTTGATGCGTTTCTCCAGAGGGGCTGGCAGGCCCTCGGGGAGGGATGGAGGCTGCTTGAAATCCTGCTCCAAGCCCACCCCCACGGGATCGCTGCCATCATCCACCTCAGGAAAGGGACTGCCTCCTGGAGACTCACTGAGGAGCCTCTCCAGGTCCAGGTCAGTTAAGGAGTCCATGGCTGTGGCTGCCTGAAGCAGGTCATTGTCACTGGCGTGGCCAAAGAGTGAGAGCAAAGGGTCAGGCACGGCCTCTGCCTCCCTCGATGCTGGAGGCTCTGCTGGTGAAGGAGTCACTGCTTTCTGCTCTTCATCTTTTTTCTTCTGAGCATCCTTCTCCTTCTGAAACTTCTTCAGCATCTCCTTGACACTCAGAGCACCAGAGTACTTCTTCTTCTTCTTCTCCTTGCTCGCATTCAGTGCTGTAAAGCTGCAAACACAGGGATGGAGGAGGAAAGGGAACTGAAATGAGTCCAAGAGGAAAGGGAAAAGACAAGGATAACTTCATCTCAGCTCACTCCAGCCATGGCTTGCAGCCTGCTAAGTCTCAGCTCCTTGACCATCTACACCAGGAAGAATACTCCATGGTCTCTTAAGATCTCATGGCTGTGCTGCTTGCTCAGGCTGGAGGAGAGGCTGAGTTCCCTCGCTGCAAAGAGGCGACCGAGCTTCAAGTGCCTCCAGTAAGTTCTGCTCCTGGTTAGCTGCCTGCACTTTTCCTGCAAGCAAGGCTGGGAAATGCACCAGTGCAGAGAACTGAGGCAAGGCAGAGCTTCCATAACAGCAGTTGGAAGATTTTTTGCCTGTTAAAGCCAGGAAAACAAATTCCTTTGCCTTCTCTTCAGGTTCTCCAACAACTGTTCCCATTATCAGTGCCTAAACACAGCTCTGAGAGACACCAACACCAGGGGCAGCTCTGCCTCCTGCTCCTCTGGCTGTGGAGCTCTGCTCCCTCCCTAATCCCCACCTGCCTTAGTTCTCCCACTTCAGAAGCAACAGGGCTTCACCTCCTGGGGCTTCTGCAGCACACATTCAAACCACTCTCCCCTGCACCAGCTCTGACAAATGCCACCTGTGACCATGACAGGCAGCAAGCACTCCTTCCCCTTCCTTACCCAGCTTTAGGGAACTTGGACTTCTTGGATTTCTTTTCCTTGTCATAAGAATCATCTTTCTTCTTCTTCTTCAGTTTTTCACCTCCATCTTTCAACTTCCGCTTCTGGAGAGGGGTCACAAAGTGAAATCATAACCAGAGCACCATCAAAGCACCTTCTGCAAAACTGCCTTTGGACCCTCTCCCCACTGCACACATGAACCCAAACCCAGCTCTCTATGCCTATGCTTCTAGCACACAGAGTCTTCATCACTTCACAGCACACCCAGAACAGGGAAGGGATGCCCAGGTGCTGCTGCTGCCTCCCCTTTTCAGCATCATTAGAACAGGTCTGGCTCCAGCAGAGATTGCCACCGAAGAGGAGAACCTGGTTTCTCAGCAGAGCCTCCAGCACACCTCAGATAAGGAAGAGAAGGATCCTGGAACAACCCTTGGAATCCCCCATAATACTAAGTGACTTTTCAGGGTGGGCAAGCAGCTGCTGGCCCTTCTGCTCTAGGAAGCAGGCAATGCCACTAGAGCCTCCTCCTTGACAGACAGAGAATCATAGAACTGTTGGAAGGACCTCAAGGATCACCCAGTTCCAACCCCCTGCCAGGGGTTTTCACTAGATCAGGTTGCTCAGAGCCACATCCAGCCTGGTCTTAAAACTTCCAGGGATGAGGGTTGCACCACTTCTTTGAGCAACCTGTTGCATGGTCTCCCCACCCTCATGGTGCAGACACAATCTGTTCTACCCTCCAGTACTGGGACAGGAGGAGACTGTCCACACCAAGTCACAAAGCTCTCTCTGCTTCCAATGGCGACACATTTCTTATGCTGCAAACTCAGTGATCTCTAAAGGAGGAAACAACAGAGGCAAGCTGCTTGCTGACCTTGGGGCACTTCTTCTTCTTCTCTTTCACATAGTCATCTTCAGACTCTGAAGCCTGCCGGAACTGCAGCGTCCCTGAGTTGATGTAAAATCCTCCATACTTGGTTGTGAGAGAAGCTGGAACCAGCTCATCATACTGCAAACAACAGAGAACACCTCACTGCTGCTATGAGCTGTGATATTCCAGCCTGGAGTGGAGCTGCATGGGGAATGGAGCAGGATTTGTGCTCCCCCAGGAGCAAGGCAGGGCCATGGACATTCCTGCTAACCATTCTCACAGGCTCACAGGATGTTAGGGGTTGGAAGGCACCGCTGGAGACCAACCCCTGCCAGAGCAGGTTCACAGAACCTAGCTCAGGTCACACAGGAACACATCCAGATAGGGTTGGAAAGGCTCCAGAGAAGGAGACTCCACAGCCTCTCTGGGCAGCCTGTGCCAGGGCTCTGGGACCCTTACAGTCAAAAAGTTCTTCCTCACGTTGAGGTGGAACTTCCTGTGCTGTAGTTTCCATCCCTTGCCTTTGTCCTATCCCAGAGTACAAGTGAGCAGAGGCTGTCCCTGTCTCTTCCTGACCCCTAGCCCTCAGCTGTTGACAGACATTGCTCAGATCCCCTCTCAGCCTTCTGCTCTCCACACTAACCAGCCCCAGGGCTCTCAGCCTCTCCTCATCAGGCAGTGTCCAGTCCCTGCAGTATCCTTGCAACCCTCCCTTGGACTCCCTCCAGCAGATCCCTGTCCCTCCTGAACTGGGGAGCCCAGAGCTGGATGCAATATTCCAGGTGAGGTCTCAGCAGGGCAGAGCAGAGTGGGAGGAGAACCTCCCTCCATCTGCTGGCCACACTCCTCTCAATGCCTCCCAGGACTCCATTGGCCTTCTTGGCCAGCAGGGCACATTCCTGCCCATAGAGAGCTTGGTGCCCACTGGCACTCTCAGGTCCTTCTTCACAGGGCTGCTCTCCAGCAAGTCACCTCCCAGCCTGTACTGATGCAGTTTATTGCTCCTTCCCAGGTGCAGGACTCTCACTGATCCCTCTTGAACCTCTGCCCAGCTCTCAGCCTGGCCAAGCCTTGCTGAATGGCTGCACAGCCTCCAGGTGTCTCAGCCAAGCCTCCCAGTTTGCTTTCATCAGCCAACTTGCCTGCCATGTGGTTGCCCCAGGAGCTCTCCTTCTCCAGCCCTGCAAGATCCTGGCTGTCACCCAGCCCAGGCTGCACCCAGGCAGCTGATTTTACCCCAGCACTCACAGCTTCGGAGTTATCGATGAAGGAGTCAGACTCGTCGTAGCCGTAGCCCATGTCGATCAGGTCCTGGATGCGGTCCTTCCGGCGCCTCTTCCCACCCTGGGCAACACAAGATTCGCTCTCCTCAGCCTCCTCCTCTATTGACCATGAGGATAGCCCTGGCACAGGGCCCTGGCACTGCCCCTGCACAGAAAGTGGGCTGAGAGCGTTTAGCTCCTAGCAGCAGCAGAACCAGAGCTGTGCTCACACAGGTAGAGGGTGGAAGGGACCTCTGGAGATGATCTGAGCCACAGAGCATTAGGGGCTGGAAGGGACCTCCAAAGCTCATCCAGTTCAAGCCCCCTGCCAGAGCAGGACCACCTAGAGCGTATCACACAGGAATGCATCCCAGTGGGTTTTCAGTATCTCCAGAGAAGGAGACTCCACAACTCCCCTGTGCAGCCTGCTCCAGTGCTCTGTCACCCTCACAGGGGAAAAATTCCTCCTCATGAGGAGCCCCTCAGACAAGACAGGGGCACCTAGACAAGGTCATACAGGGACACATCCAGGCAGATTTTGAATGTCTCCAGAGAAGGAGACTCCACCACCTCTCTAGGTAGCCTGCTCCAGGGTTTCATTATCCTTAAATTACAGAAGTTCCTCCTCATGTTCAGGTTTGTGTCCACTACCCCTTGTCCTGTTGCTGGGCACCACTGAAGGAAGCCTGGTGCCACCCTCCTGACACCCATCCTTTGAAGTATTGATCAGCATTGATGAGATCCCCCTCAGACTGCTCTTCCCCAGCCTAAGCAGCCCCAATGTTCTCAGCCTCTCCTCAAGAGAAAGGTTAATTCCCATGAGAGTCCCTGGAATCTCAGGATGAAGTAAATTGAGCTCTAGGCCTTTTCACATGGAATGCAAAACTGCAGCAGCAAACTGGAACAGCTGAGTTGCCAGCCAGGCTGGCTCTGTACCATCAGAGGTGATGCTGAATTAGGTTTGTGCCCCTTAGAACCACAGAACAGAATCAGAGAACCATTTTGGTTGCTAAAGCCCTTTCAGTTCATTCAGTCCACCAATTCTTTAATTCTACCAAGGCTAAGCCATGGCACTCAGCACCACAGCACTCTGCTTCTTGGAAACACCTCCAGGGATGAGCAATCAACCACCTACCTGGGCAGCCTGTTCCTGTGCCTGATAATCCTTGCTGGGAATAAATTTTTCCTAATATCCAACCTAAACTTTCGCTGGTGCAACTTGAGGCCATTTCGTCTGGTCCTGTCACTTGTTCCTTGGGAGCAGAGCCCAACCTCCACCTGGCTGCAGCCTCCTCTCAGGGAGCTGCAGAGAGCAATGAGCTCTGTCCTCAGCCTCCTCTTCTCCAGGCTCAACACCTCAGCTCCCTCAGCTGCTCCTCCCCAGTCATCTTCTCCAGACCCTTCCCCAGCTCCGTTGCCCTTCTCTGGACCTCTCCAGCCCCTCAACATCCTTCTGGACACAAAGGATGAGAGGTACAAAACTATTTGAGGTGTGGCCTCATCAGTGCCCAGCACAGGGGCACAATCCCTGCCCTGCTCCTGCTGCCCACACCAGTGCTGATCCAGACCAGGCTGCTGGTGCCCTTCTTGCCCACCTGGGTACCCCCTGGCTTATCTTCATCTGTCACCTAGCACCCCTAGGTCCTCTTCTGCTGGGCACTTTCCAGCCACTCTTCCCCAAGCCTGGAGCCCTCCTGGGGTTGTTGTGCCCCAAAGGCAGGACACAGCACTTGTCCCTTCAACCTTGCTGCCAGTGCAGGGATGGATCTACTCTCTGCAACTGCTACACAGTCAGTACAAACTCTTTACTCCATGCACCACACACCCAGAGCATTAAGGTGACTCAGAGGTCAAATTCTTATCACAAGGCAAGACAGCAACTCATTCTCCAGAGGTGCCCATGGCCATACCTTAAGTAGTTGGTTTGGTATCTGTGGAAATGAAGCAAGGAGAAAGGACCTGAGTGAGGTAGAACTGTGCCCCTCACACTGTCTGTCCCTAGAGCCCAGACACTGCCAGATTCCATGGTCTACAAAATAATTTTGGCTTAAGCAAAGGAAGTGTTACAAATGACAGCAACTTATTTGCCACTACCAGCAGAGCACCCCTCCCTCTGAGCAGACTCCTCTGATTTAGGAGCACATCTGAACTATTTTTATGGCCCCACTGCCTTGAGATGGGAAAGGAAGAGAGAACCAGCACCTTCCAGCAAGGATGAAGGATTAAATGCAGGAAAATAAAGCCCAAAGCCACCAGTTGGTGCTGGTCAAGCTGAACAGCACTGCCTGTGCTCAGAGCCAATGTGAAACCAGAGACAACACATGACAAACTCACATATTTCTCTTCAAACTTCCTAGCAAGAGCTTCCACTTTATGCCTTTCCTTCTCTTCATCATTGAAGGGGTCAGCAGGGTCTTTCTTCTGGGGAAATAAGAGACACAAACACATCAAAGGCAGTTCTCACACTGCAAATCATCGCCACTGCAGCTGCCAGGCAGCAGCTCAGACAAATCAGCAGTGATCAATATCTTCATCAATGACACCAGGCAGAGGATCGAGGCACCCTCAGCATGTTTGTAGCTGACTCCAAGCTTAGTGGTGCAGGTGATGTGTCTGAGGGGTAGGATTCATCCAGAGGGACCTGGAGAGGCAGATTCATGTGAACTCAAAGGGCCTGATCAGAAAGCTGGGGACAGACTCGTGAGCAGGGCCTGTTGGGACAGGCCAAGGGGGGATGGTTTAAACTGTAAGAGGAGATTGAGATTCGTGAGAAGGGCAAAATGTTTGCCACTGAGGGTGGGAAGAGCCTGGCCCAGGCTGCCCAGAGAGGTGGGAGCTGCCCCATGGCTGGCACCATTGCAGGTCAGGTTGTGTGGGGCTGTAAGCAGCCTGCTCTGGGTGGGGATGTCTCTGCTGAGTGCAGGGGGTTGGACCATATGAGAGCGAAAGGTCCCTTCCAACTCAAACATTTCATAACTCTGAGGGTTTCTGTGGTTCAGGAGCTCTCTCAGGAGCTTTGCTACCTGCCTCTGCTTCTCCTGGCTCTCAAAACAAAACAAAAGCGGCACAAACCATCAACTGACTTCGAAACAGCTGTGACAGTATAAACCAGTAGGATCCAACCAACTTTCTCTTGATAGCAAAACAGCCACAACACAGAGCTCAGAGGTGACAGCAGCTTGGATGCCACTGTGCCCTGAGAAATGGCTTTCAACTGCCAAACTGCTTTGTCAGGCAATATTTGAAAGCATCCCATTCAGCACTGAGGTGGACATGTTCATATGCAGCAGAGCAAGGGCCCAAAGCAGATCCAGCCACGTGCTACAGGAGCTTGCTGCTGCTCTTTGGAACAGAGCTCTTGGGAAAGGGCTCCTCACCACTGCTAGCAAGCCAGGTACCAAACATCACTGCAGAGCCAGCAGCTCCAAACTGAACGAGCATCACATCCCACCCTCTGCCACCAACACCACCTTTCCAACACGAAATTCCACACAAGGCAAATCACAGAATGCAGCAGGTTGGAAGGGATCCTCCAACATCATCTCGTCCAACCTCCTCTGCAGTCAGCAGGGACATCCTCCACTAGATCAGACTGCCCAGAGCTCTGTCCAGCCACACCTTGTATATCTCTGCGCATGGGGCCTCAACCACCTCCCTGGGCAACTTGTTGCAGTGTTCCAGCAGCCTTCTGCTGCAGAACTTGTTCCTCACATCCAATCTCAATCTGTTCTGCTCTAGTTTGAAGCTACTGCTTCTTGTCCTGTCACTGAAGACCTTTATAAACAGTCTCACTCCATCCTTGTAGCCCACTTCAGCTACTGGCAGGCTGCTCTAAGGTCTCCCTGAAGCCTTCTCTTCTCCAGGCTGACCACCCTCAGCTCCCTCAGCCTGTCCTTGTAGCACAGGTGCTCCAACCCTTGATCATTTTTGTGACCTCCAGCTACAACAGAGGTTCCCCATGAGGACACCCACCTTTTCTCCTGAAGGACCACCACCTTTCACTTTCCCTCGACAGCTTTTCAGCAGGTCTGGGTAGAAGAATTCTGGGCAACGTTTGTGGTCTGGCTCGAAGAGGGTCAGGGTGATCCGAACAGCTGTGGCCGCTGGCTCTGTGTCCTGGTGCTGCTCTCCGTCATCCTTCCGAGACCTCTTCAGGAAGCTGCTGCTAAGTGGGCCGTGGAGGGTGGTGAAGGGAACCCTGTGGGGCTCCGTCATGGCTATGGTCCAGTCTTACCAGTCCTCATGGCACAGTTCCCATGACGCCAGAAAAAGTCAGGCCCAGCTGCACGGCTATGGATTTCACCTGCTGGCTAAAGGGAAAACTGAGCCCCCTGGCAGTAGAATGAGTCGTTTGGAGTCTGGAATTCTGTTGGGAAATGACAAAGGTCTGTGCTGCCTGTGCTTGCTGCAACCATTAAAGAGAGAGAGAGAGAGAAAGAAAAGAAAGAAGTCAGCCCTGGAACCAGCAGGACCTCCAATGCCATCAGCCCCTCCGCGCTGTCACTGCCCTCCACCCCCAGGGCTCTATCTTTGTAGCACACGTTCCATGGCTACAGGCAATACAGCTGCCGAAGACAGCAAACGACTTCACCAGACTGGCCGGGACACAGCCAGCAGCCCCGGGACAGAGTTCTGCTTCTCCCAACAGCCCTGCCGCTGCACCGAGGCCCGGACACCTCTGTCTCGGGGAAAACAAACCGGTTGCCGGCCCCCGCGGGGCGCTGAGGGGAACCCATAGGCTTGGCTGCACTTTGGAAGGAACCTCGGCCGCGGGGCTGAGAGGTAAACGGGGACCGCGGGGAGACAGAGGCCGGCCGCCCTGAGGGGAGCGGGCCGCGGGGTTGAGGGGAACCGGGCCGGCCCCAGAGGCCGCAGAGGGAGCACGGACCGGCGGTGGCCAAGCAGAGACAGCGTCGGAGCGGCAGGCAGAGGCCAGGCCGGGGCGGACCGCACTCACCGCTGCCGCTGCGGGACGCGGCCGCCGCCGCCGGCTGAGTCCCGGCCTGACTCCGAGCCCC
>VWYK01098393.1:0-14564 GCA_013399775.1 Semnornis frantzii
AAGTTTCTCTTGAAGCTCACTGCAAACTTCTGAGGTTAACACTTATATTCATGCACAAAACAATGCACCTTCAACAAGGTTCAGCTTTTGAAAGTTTAATTATTGTTTTTTATTGCAATTTTACATGTTAATTAGAGCAAGTGTGAGCTTTGCCTCGTAAATGCAGGTCATTTCTCACTTCTACAGAGACTCTGGTATATATCCTCCTCCCCATACATAAAACGCATGGTGCTATTTTTAATGCAAAACGTCCTATCCATTCATCTCTTCAAGAGCCTATGGCCTCATATTGTTTACAAGTAACATGTATTTGCAATCTGACCTATATTTAATATTGCAGACAGTTCCAAAGCCAGAAATACATTTACTTCTACTGCTATAGTTACTATTTCAATTCCAGAAAATGCAGAATTCCCGTGACCTGTACTAGATATACCAATTGTGGAGAGGGAAATTCTCCATTTCTTTATACAATCAACACCTGCTAGACAGCAGCGATCTGATTTAATCCATGTATCTTTAATTTTAATAGTTTCATCTGTGACATCATTAAAAGTGCTAGTCAAAATAGGATTACAGGTGCCTGCAAGATAAATTCAGTGCCTAAATACCCTACATATGTTGTCAAACGTACGCACTTCTTGTGCCACGCTGTTTCGCATTTCCTAGAGTCCCCACTGGCAGTACCACAAACACAACTTACTTATCAACCTCTTCCTACCTACAAGTCCCAAAATTATCTCATGCTTCAGTTCCCACTGCACTGGCCTGAAGTTATAGAGAGCACATATGTGAGTTAGCAAGACTGTGCTGCATTTCCTCATATAAATATTTTCTTCTGAAACCAGCCAAATCACTTCTCTTAGACTGGGATCTTTTGTTCTTAAAATGATTCCCATGGTGACTTGGGACAGCATGCTGGATCAATGCTTTCCAGTTTGACTCTCAGCAACAAAATCCTTCACTAGCAGAGATTTGCCATGCTGCTGATTGATGTGCTTGGATCACTACTTGTGGGTAGAAAATTTAGATGTGGTCAGTGTGTAAAAACATGTAAATGCCACTCCAGTATTTGTTTTTAAACTGTTGTGTGTTACCTTTACTGTTCAGGGAGATTCTTGCCATTAACTTTCAGAATAAAAGATAAGACAGTTCTTTATAAATACTGACTTCCCTTCCTTAAAGCATCTACTTGTGAACTTTAAGTTTGTATTTAAGCCTTCTTTCAATTCCAGGCCTTTGTTCATCCAGCTATGTCAGATGAAGCAGCTATTCTTCACAAGATACATCAGATAAATATTAATATGACAATTTCCTTTTCCAATATCTAGACACAGTGTACTGTTATTGGCACCACATCTGAATTTATACTATAAAATACTGCAAGACATATTCCCAAGTACAAGAAAACAGGGTGCAACTTCTTCCAGTTTAAAACGGTAACAAAATTCACAGTTGAAACAAAATACTAAACACTCTATTATCAAAGCATAATTGAACTTAACAAATTAATATTTAATGGAACAAGTGATCTACACAATCACCTTGGAAAGCATCATTGTATCTCCAGTTAAGTTCCAGGCCTGCATGACTCCAGCAGCTCCTTAGGCTTCCCTCAGGCAAGGTTCAGACAATATTCAGGCATTATGGGATGCTATTTCAGCACAAGAGCAAATACCAAGCACAGTCTGTGACATTATCCTCAAATCATGATTTATCATCAGTTATGCTGTTTTGTCTTCAATATTAGAAATGTAAAGAAATAAATTTACAATTCTTTATACAATCCTTAAGAACTGAAAAATGAACACAGCAAGTATTGTGAATACAAAAGAAAAGCCCCTCGGAAGCTTCCCCTTATAAAACTGGCACAAAACCTGTTCTTTACAGCTATATTAAGCCATTCAGTTGAGTTCACCTCTTTGTTTTGCCAGAGGGAAGGTGAGAAAAGGAAGGAAGATTGTGCTTACTGACTTCTGCCTTTCAACAGGATCATGATATGATGAGATAATCATACATTCAAACCCATTAACAATTTGCATTTTACTGCCTCTCAGGTAAGACAGAACAACCACGTGTCCTGAAAATTAAGCAGTTATGGACAGAGACAGAAGCATTTCAGGTTTACTGTTAAATACATTAAAATGTTCAATGAAAAAAACCTGAGGGGATAATTTTCTCAGTTGCACACAAAGACCTCAATATTCAAAGTCTCCCTTCTCACCAGCAAATGCCTGTGTGTCACCTTCTTACAAACACACATTCTGAGCACAACTCCATAGACTTAAACTGCCCAGAAGACAATTATTTCAACATAAAATTTCAATTTCTAAGTACAAGTGGCAGTTAAAAAGTTAAATTTACCTTAAAGATAATTTGTAGTTAGACAATAAGCTATGCTCAGATTTCAAACCACTGCAAGATTCAACTGGGAGCTTGCTCATCCTGTAACTTCTAGGGAATTTAAGCTTTACAACATGAATGCAAAAGATTGCTTTTCTCCAAAGGGTAACACAACAGCTTACTGAAAACTAATGCATTCAAGAGAGGAAATTAAAATAGTTTAAGATGCCTCTGTCATATACCTCTAAACTGCTTTTAATAGGAGACCAGGCATGAAAACACTGATATAATATTTATCAGTAGCCCCTCAAAGATGAAACAGATTAAGGTATAAGGCATATTTGTAGATCCTGAATATTCAAATACTGTCATCAAGTAAATGAATCATTATCACTGACAACATTTTGAATAGAAATATCAAAGAAAACTGAACATAAATACTAAATGTATATTCTTCCTAACAGGAACAAAAATCTGTATAGGAGTAACATGAAACCAAAGTACTCTAGGACCAAACCACTTCACTTGGTATGAACAAAAAAACAGAAAAAATAATCCAAGTTGCTGCTCTCTGTGTGGGATGTTTCTTGGTGTTCATGCAGATGTTTTACAAGCACAATTTCTGCTTTCCATTGCTCTTTAATTATCCTTTCATTTGTTCCCCACTCTAGAGGTTGTATGTGGAGTTAGGTGACCATGCACAAACTGTCATCTATCTCTTCAGCAGAGATTGACTAGAAATCAGCCTTGTCAGTGCCTAAAAGGCCAAAGCAATGAAAGCAGTCAAGGATCATGGCTAAGCTGCACTAATTTAGATCTGCTTCTGTTTGTACAGTATACTGGCAACTAAGAAACTTTAAGTTAAAACGGATTGGCATAGTTAATCTCTGTGCTGATTCTAGCCTTTCATTAGCTGTTTAGCTCTGTGGGAGCCTTTGTGCTTCTGCTTCACTTTCAGCCTATTTAAGTGTTTACTGTAATATGCAGTCATAAGGAAGGCAGAGGAGCTTCCTGCATCCATAAAAATTTTGTCCCCCCTGCTCTGACTTTGATTCAAAGTAATGTGATATTTATGCATCAAGGACATGAACTTCACAAACCACCTTAAAGGAATGTTAATTTCAAAGCTCATTTGTGGCCACTATAGGCTGACACTGTTAGAGTCAAAGAACCAAACATATGAATTTTATCACTGAAATGTAATGACAGACAAACAGCTGTGTGCTGTTCTTTGTGACCCTTGGGAGTAGCGCAAAATAAAATGCCACAGAACCAAAGCATCCTGTGACAGCTTAGTGGAACACAGGCAAACAAAACCTATGCATGATACATTTTAAACTGATGCTTCTGATGGAGCATTACAGAATAGCAGTTAATGAGTAGCTTAGCTTTTTTGGCATAACCTGAAAAGACCTTCAGGAGTACATTTACTATGGTCAGACTCTCTGGTATACTAAAGCTATGCAATGGGCAGCAAGTTATGGAAAGGAATACAATCTTGGCTGCTCCATGCCAGCCACTTCTGTCTCAGAATTGTAGAAAAGCTACATTTCCCATGAGTCATTTTACACCGGAGGCTTTATTTGTGCATGCTCCAAATGAAACAGATGAACACATGTACACAGAGGATTAGAATATGGAAACTCTGCATTGGCATCCTCTCAGTCCCACAGTATCCTACTATGATCCACAGAGATTCTACTGTTACAAAGGCAGTAAGAAGTAGAAACAGCATTGGCATACTGCAACATCCTTTAGTCTATGCAAGGATTCCTTCTAGGTCCACAGAATAATCACAAAACCATAGAACCAGTCAGGGTTGGAAGGGACTACAAGAATCATCTAGTTCCAACTCCCCTGCCATGGGCAGGGACCTCATATTAGACCAGGCTGTCCAGGGCCTCATCCAGCCTGGCCTTAAACACCTCCAGAGATGAGGCTTCTACCACCTCCCTGGGCATCCTGTTCCAGGGTCTCAGCACCCTCATGGTGAAGAACTTTTTCCTAACACCCAGCCTGAATCTACCCATTTCTAGCTTTGTTCCATTCCATGTCCTCAGAGGTAAGTTGAAAGCAAGCAGAAATTTGACAGATCTGAACTTTGGGTGTGGATACTTAGCAGGTTTTGATTTCCCTGCATCCTTTAGAGAAAATACTGTCTTGGTCTTTTCTCTAGAGGATGGAGGGAGATCAAAGGATGGTGGCCAGGAAAGAGGATGCAGGAATCTACAGGCTTCTCAGCCCACCTCAATCCTCAGAAATCTTTGGGGGGCAATCTTTCTGGAAGTCATATCCAGCCGCATGAAGAGGAAAAAAGTAATTTGGAGCAGCCAATACAGATCTGTTAAGGGCAGATTGTACCTGACTAACCCTCTTTGTGGCAAAACTCACCTTTCTCTGAGGAAATAACTGACAGTGTATGAATGGATATTAACTCACCTTTAGTAAGCTCTTTGACATGGTCTGCTATAGTATCCATACAGTTAAGCTGGTGAGTTACAGACCGGATGGTAAGGTGAATTCAAAATTGTCTGGATTGTTGGGCTTAAAAGATTGTGATCAAGAGTACAAAGTCCAGCCAACAGCAGGTGTCACCCTTAGGGTTCATAGAATCATAGAATGGTACGGTTGGAAGGGACCTCAAAGATAATCTAGTTCCAATCCCCTGCCATAGGCAGGGACACCTCCCACTAGTACAGGTTACTCAAGGCCTCGTGCAACCTGGCCTTGAACACGCCCAGAGAGGGAGCATCCACAACCTCCCTGGGCAACCTGTTGCAGTGCCTCACCACCCTCACTGTAGTCACTGTAATGCTTCCTGTAGTCACTGGAAGCCATTCTGTAAGCCATAAACAGGGAAGTTCAATGTCAAGGGTTAGTGAATAGCAGGTGGCAACATTCTTCCAGGTAATTTTTCTTTTAAAAAGCTATCCTTGGATATCCAATCAACTCCTGGATTTCCTGCCTAATTTTTCTGGGAAGAAAAAAACTAAGAAATAAAACAAATTATTTTATTTCAGTGGATCTGGATTTTTCTTCTGAAAAACATATCAGATAAGTAACATTTTGCTCTTCTATTACACTTTAATTTTATCCACTGCTAAAAATAAAGACGAGCAAATACTAATGAATGCAGCACATAATCTATCTTTTGAGGCTAAAAGCACATAGCATTAATGAGAACAGAAATTAGTTTTAGAACGCTTTAAGACAAAAATAAGTTTTCCAATGATAATCACATGTGTATAACTAAATGATAATATTTCAGCAGACATCTTTTTAATAGAAGCATCTTAATCACTAGCTCTACAGAAAAGAAAAAAGCAAACACGATTTTAAGCAAAGAGATTAAATAAATAAAGGTTAAATATCAAAGGAAAAATAAAATGTTTTGTTGAGTATCAAGTCTATCAATCACAAGGGAATTGCTTATAACAGATTCTCATTAATATGTTCTCTCAGTAACTGAGTATCTCACCCAAGTGCTTCTCTGTACTACACAAATTCATCCTCTGTTCAGAAATACACTAGAATCATACAAGTAAACCCTCCAGATGATCTCAAACATGTTAACCACATTTTTTACTTAAAAAAAAAAAAATCTTAAAGCCACAAAGTCAAATAAACCTTTTATACCCTTCATATTAAAAAAAAAAAAAAAAAACCCAGACCAAACAAGACAACAAGAAGCAAACAAAAAACCACCAACATGCACCACCAAAAAGAAAAAAAAGGTTTTATGTTGACAGTGCCTCAGTATTAAGCTACCACAGCTCTGAGCTAAGGGTGACATCCAGTGGAAAGACAGTCCATATTCACCTCTTCTGCTATGGAGACAGCTTTAGGTCAAATAAGGCCTATCAATACATTTATGTTATGAATATTCTAAAATATAGGTCTATCTTGAATTACATGTCACTGGAAAGGTAGAGCTGTGTGACAATAACAAATAGTACAAAAGGCTGCCTTCTAGTCCAAATTCTGCAACGAGCAAATGAAGAAAAGATTTCCATCAGCCTGGGCTAAGGTTTTTATACAGATAACGGTTTGTCAGTAAAAGTTGACAAAAATTGACAAAGTAACTATATAGGACAGAGGGCAGTAAGTTTAAAGCAAAGAAAGTGTTACGTAACCAGATTTAAAGAATTTTACATTAAACGACAAAGGGAATTTAATTTCACAATGCAAACTACACCGCCTAGGGGCAAACCAAAAGAAGGAACTATATATTAAATAAGACAACTGCACTGCAAAGTTGGTAAAAGAACAAAAGAAGCTCCCTGAAGGCAATTTCACGAAGCTACCAGTTCACACTGACAACATGAGAATGAAAAATGGGTACAAAGTTTCATTGCCTGCACAGAAAAAGTCACAAAAATACAATGCTAATCTCAAGTCAGGTTTATGTTATTGCTAAAACAAATTCTGAGTAAGTATGATCTCTGTATACTTATTCATGCTTCTGAAGCTTTGGTGGTCAAGCAGTCATTAAGTTCAGAGCTCCAAGTTGCCACAATACACAAACACACAAACCTGTACAGGGACTCACCACAAAGAGAGGAAGGAGAACTTTCAACTTATTCATTCTTTCTCTCATTTATAGGGAATGTGGTCTGAAACAGCACTATGCAGAAAGTCATTGTATTTTACTTGTCAAAACAGCTTCAGAGGGAACACAATTCAGGCTTACTCTTTTATAGCAAGACTTCCACTGGAACTATAATTAAATACAAAAGGAGCGAGATATGCCACTGATATCAGGAAAAGCTCAAAAACCATCACAAAAATAACAAGAAAACATGCAAGGGGGCATAAACCTTCCAACAGTGGAGTAGTCTTTAAATGGAGTGGGAAGTATGTCCAATTTGCTGCAAATTATAGCCCTGATAGAATACTGTACATTAAGTAACAATACTGAGCGGCTGCTATAGCAGCCTCTTATCCTTCAGAAGAGCCCAGTACTACAGCACTGCCAATCAACATGAATGTCTCAGAGGCACTCTGGAAAATACTATTACAGGAATAGCCACCGCAGATTGCTTGTGCTGAAACAAAACCAAATGTATTCAAACAGCTGTAACAGCCTCCACGGCCTGTGTTTGCCTTATAATTAACAGTCCAGGTTAGCACATTCCTCAAGAATCATAAGGGCGTCAAGAAGTTTTGACACACTGAGGTGGTTTAGATTGGTTTTGTTTGTTTTGGGGATTTTTGTTGTGTTTGGTTGTTGTTTTAATTTGTTTGGGTTAATACAGGTAGCGTAGCGGTATCTAGAAGCATCATTAAAGTCTAAAGCTCCCTTAGACTTAGCAGAGCAAAACATTCAAAACAAAATAGTTCCATGCAGAGTTGATTTAAATGGGGTTGAAAGGGTGCTGAACTCCTGTGAAAAATGTCATAAAGGCAGTTCCAAACAAATCATCACAATTTGTGACTTCAAAAGATTTCAGATCTTCAGTTACAGGCTCCTGTTTTTTCCTTTGGCCTAAACACATGACAGTACAGACTTCTGCAAAATACTTTCATTATGCTGAAAATACTTCCATTATGCTGAAAATACTTCCATTTTGGTTTGTTTTGTTGTTTGTTGTTTTTTTTTTTTAAGTTCTGTGCTTAATCGCTGCTCAGAAAATTCATAATCTCATTTAACACAAGATATAATTAGAGAATGGAACAAACACTAAGGAAGCACAAAGAAATTGATGGCATAGCTGTTCAAAGTGCCCATTAAGTTGGTATTTAATCATCTTTTGAGGCATCTATACTTTACCATTTGTCTTCTCGAATCCCAGGTTTCCCTTAAACTACCAATTTACAGTCTCTCAAGGACTAACCTGAACTTTCTAACCTGAAACACAATTGCTAAATCTTTTACTCAAGCTAACATACTAATAATTGTGTATTTGTACAACACGAAAAAACGCATTATCAAAAGAGAGGTTGAACATTAGATCTAGACCTAAAACTTTATTTAGATGTGAAGATTATAGATAAAGAAACTAAAAGTATTAATGTTAAGCATTCTTTTCCTACAAGCTTTTGAGAAACCTATGTGGTAAGGAACTGAAATACTCTGTATTGCATTAGATCATTGAAATGAGCAGTGTTGTACATTTTTTAAAAGAAAGTCCATGCTACAACCAAAAGTTCTGTGATTCAAAATATCTGAGGCCAAAAGTACCAAAGACTAAACAATATGCTTGATTTTATCCTCTGTATTAACACAGTGCTCTGCATAATAGATCAAAACCACATAACACTGAAGAATATTGATAGAGATTAAATACTTTATATTCAGTCTATTAACTCAGCCACTTTGCAGCAGAAAGAATATACATTATGTTGTATCAGAAAATGGCAAATATGTATTCCATTAATCTCTATGTGTGTGAGAATAATTCTCTTATCTTTGAATTTCAACAATTTGAACTTCAAATTGTGCAAAGCCAGTTGTAAAAAAAAAAAACTTTTATAAAATTGTCAGCTAAGCAATAACATCCATTATCTACAAACCTTCCACCATGGCTTCAAGTGCACCAGCTTCCCTTAAGTGCCCTGACCAGCCTGGCCTGGGATCTGCACCCACAAAATCACTACCTAAGGGACCAGGGTCCTTGATGTGGGACTGTGCTAGGGTCAGTCTCAGCGCCTAGCTCATCCTCCCTCCTGGGACTGCCCACTGAGGGGCAAGATTTCAACTAAAAGCTATTAAAAGGATTCCCTTTTTCCAGGTACAGTAATTTCCTTTCCCTAGAGTAAAAAATGTAAAACTCTTCCTCTCCCATCCCATTAACTTGCCGGCTCCTTGTCTCATAGTCCACTTAAAGACAACAAAGTTGGAAATGATTGGAATAAAAGCAGAGAGGACAGTCAGTGACCAAGGCCTGCCAGAGACAGCACTGAGGCAGACACCCAGCAATCAGAGATGAGAACTGGTGTGTCTCTGCTGACTATGGCAATAATGGGGCATCATCAAGAGGGAGCACTGGCCTCACTCACACCCATCATGGCAGCACAGCAAAACTAATTAAATAAGAGCAAAGTATCTAGGGAAAAGTTTAATGCTTCAATGATTTCATGACAAATGATAAGACTGAAAATCCAAACTATTAGTTGAATTTGGTCCAAGTGTCAGGTACAATGTTCCTTACCTGACAATGAAGACTCCCTGCGATTTCTTCAGACTGCAACCCTTAGAAACTACTATTCTGTGAACATACCAATGAAAACATTTTCTTCTACAGGCCCACTTATACATAATGCTAGAGTAAAAAGCAGAAACATTTAGAGAATTTAAGCTATTTAATAAACAGAATTTGGAGACAAGAAAAGTTTCTTCCACTGTAATTTCCCCTTTCACGTGCATTTTTGTAAAAAATGCAGTAGTCAACAGAAAGCAAACTAATTCCTTGATAGTAACCTTTTAAATGCCCATATTAACCTTAACAGCTTCAAATGGAATTTTAATGAGCTGTTCTGAGTATACCTAATTATTTGCTATTTATACACATAGACATGAACAGAGCGGTTTTGATAAAAAGAAACTGTAGCCTAAAACGTTATTCTAAGCTGCACTCTTTGCATAGAGTATACCAGAGGAGAGACATACATATGTATGTATTCACATGCACTGAAGCTCTGGTTTGATAAGAGCATAAGAAGAGCATGGTTTGAAAGAGGGGATCCATATTCAAGTCCATATTCTGTCTGACTCTGGCTAATGAAAGATAAGCTGCTTCGAACAAAGAAGAACAGATTGAAATCTGGATCTCCCCCATTTCAAGGCTAGTGCTCTGTCATGACACATATTGGTGATAGACACATGCCTACTTCCCAAGATCAAGAACCTAAAATCCTGATTTACACAGCAAAATTAACTAAAGCAAGTTTTTTTAGCCACATTTAGGAACATTAGTAAATAGCTAAGTTACTTCTTTATCAGGAAGAGACACACAACAAAATACAACTAACTAACTGTGACGGTTTGGGAGTTCCCTGCCCTCCCACACTTGTAAAACGACCCAGACTAGACCTCAGCCAGCTGGAAGTTAAGAGATGAAGCTATATTTACAGCTCATCACAATATACAAGCAAATATATACAGTATATACAGGAATATTTACAGAAATATACAAGTTTAAGGTAATACAGACACGCAACACCCCTCCCAGAAATCAGAGACCCCAGGAGGGCCTCCCAAGCACCCTTCCACCTTCTCCCCACCCCTACACCTTACCCCAAGGTTTGCCTTATGCGCAAGGAGGATTGGTTGGGGAGGATTAGAAGAAAAGTGGTTAGTGAAGTTATTCAGCAGAGAGGAGAAGCCAGAGCTGCTAGAGAGCCCAAAAAGCCGCTTGCCCTGCGACCCAGACTGCCCGCTCGAGACACTCTCTTANCCCCGCAATCTTACAGGGTTTCAAAAAACCAAATGTGGGAAGCTAGGGGTAAACACCATGTTTTCTGGCAAAGAGGTCATTCAGACTTCAAAGGCAACTTTACCCTCAGAAGTTCACTGGACAAACGTGTACAGACTTATTTTTTTTCCTTTTCAAATAATTTAAAGGCTGTAAAGCACTCCTGCCTTTGCCTGACTGACAAGTTCATGATCTGCATTTCTCATAGACAGGCTGAAGAGAACTGAAGCTGACAGAAGACTTGAAATATAAATCACCACCATTAAGCAGTTTTGTTGAACAAATATAGAAACTGAAGTTGTGAGAAGTTTGGCAAAAACTGATGCATTTGTCATTTAAGCACATTATAACCGTCTCGTGGGTGACGTGTGACACACAGCAACATGGCATGTCTAAAGGACAAAACAGCAGCTCTTACTGAACTTATTGTCACCTTGGTAAGCTGCAATCACTTTGCATTTCTATAATAAAAGGAAGCAGAAAATTGGAGTGGCATAAATAGAAAAAAAAAAAAGTCCATGAGCATCATGTGCTTACAAGCAGAAAAATCTAAGTTAGTCGACCCTTGGAAACAGAACCAAACTGCTTTACTTCATCCTCATCTCCTTTCACATTCTTGTTTTACTCCATATTTGGATTTCTTAGTATTAAACTTTTAAAAAATTCTTTCCTCAAGAAGAGGATCAGCAATAACAATGTCCTGTTACTCAATGAAGTGGGTCACAGACAAAGTAGAGATGTTTCATTGCTGTCAGTATGTCCACATTGTAACACAAGGAGAGCTTATTTTAGAACAAACTTCATGTGTCATGTGGACATAGCTAGCCAAAATTCCACAAGAACCTAGGTTCAGGTTCTCAGTTACATAGAATCTGTGTTTTCATTATAACTGCTACATTCTGACATCCTTAGACTTCAGTAAGGCTATTATGAGGCTGCAACTTTCAGAACTTATTTTTTTTATTTGGAAGTAGGGCTGCCCTTTAGACAAACATGTATCTGCCATCATGCTAGAATACAGCAGTATGTGTCCAGATATTAATAACAATACAAACAGCTGAATAGATCTTCATTTTGTCCTCAGTAAAGGGATCAAAAAAAAAAAAAAAACCAACAAAAAAAAAACCCCAAAACAAACCAAAAANACAACCAACAAAAAAAAAACCCCAAACCCAACCAACCAACCAACAAAAACAACCCACCCAAGCTTTTTCCATTCACAGTTCTTCCAAACACACGATATAGTATATCCTGAAATGAAAAAGCTGGATACTTCATGCACTTGGCAAAAGTTCTTGCAGTTCTTCTGCACTAACATTTGCAGAGCTGCAACACTGCTGCTTAACACAGAATTCCCAGATATCAAATAGCAATAGAGTGCCATTGATAACACTTCCAATTTAATGCTTAATTTATTAAATCTTCATTTAAATCTCCTTGTCATTAGAGAGTTAGTAATTAAACTGTGCCTTTTTCTAAAATATCAATTTAAATTAAGCATATTACTGGCACAGGTTGCCCAGGGAGGTTGTAGCTGCTCCCTCCCTGGAGGTGTTCAAGGCCAGGTTGGATGAGGCCTTGAGTGACCTGTACTAGTGGGAGGTGTCCCTGCCTATGGTAGGGGGTTGGAACTAGACGATCTTTGAAGTCCCTTCCAACCTTACCATTCTATGATTCTATGATTTGGTAAGTGGTAAGAGTTTTTGATGAGTTCTGGTTTAGTGTTCAAGGTTTTCTTTAAGAAACACTGACTGCTATCTTCTCACAACTTCAGCAGATCAGTCTGTGAGGAAGAGGATCTGAAAATCACGACATGGCAAAGATAAAAGCAACTCAACAGTAGGTGGAGCAGCTTTCGTACAAAGTAAGAATAATTGAGGTGTAAGTAGAATAAAGTGATAAAGAATAAAAGCTTTACCTACAGATGCTGAAATAGGTATATATTGGTGCTAAAGGTCTCCATGATCTTAAGAGAAGTTGCCACATGCCTTGTGAGAGACTCAAGGAGAGATAGACAAGTCAGCAGGAAAAGAACGGCATGGCCACAACTCATACAGACAAAACTTTTTATAGACAACAGGATGTCTCTAAATGTATTTTTCAGGTTTGATGGAAAATATTTTCATTCACTAGAGATCCATTGGCTAGATCTCCCTTATCTGAGAAAAGTACAGATTCCTTAAAGAGCTGACTGGGAGCTGTTCTATTCCTGTAAAACACAACTTGAGGAAAACAAGTTTTTACTGTTCATGGGAGAGCCTAGCAGTCATCTATGAAATAAAACTCTTGACTTTGATTTTCTCCACAGAATGAAGAAGCTCGAATTCATGTCTTCTGTTTTCCCAGAAGACTTATTAACAAGCGAACTGGCAACTATTCTTCATCATTCAGCTGAAGCTACAGTACTGTAAGGAAAATAATTCAAGTATTCTTGGGTCAGGTAGAAGGATGTCACAGGAGAGTGCAATGCCATGTCCCATTAATGATTTTTACATTTTTTTATTACTGACAGAAACTTTACTGAAGCCAGAACAAAAACCCAAGACACTCCTCAGACAGTGGAATACAAAAATAGCATACATTTTCTTGATGACATAACTGCATATGCCTTGAAATCCAGTCACTACATACTTACACAAAAGGATAACAATTCCATTAGTGTCTAATGTTTAGCTGGTCAAACCCAAGAAAATTTTAGTCACATTATGGAACTTTCAATTACCAAAGCAAACCAGAAAGCACTCATAAGCATTTTCAGAACTGCAGTTTAAATGTGCACTTGACAAAAGTGGGTGCCTTTAAAGGCTTCATCTTTGGGGAGAAGGAATAACATTCAGACTCTAAGACACTGAACAGATAAAAATGTAAGACGTCCATGGAAGGATAAAAAAAGCACAAAACCCAGAATGTTTCAATGTTACAATCTTGCATTCAGCATTCTGACAGAAGTTTGATGTTTTAAGAAATTAAAGCCCAAATAAGTCTCACAATGTTTTGCAAGAAAGACAAGTCAGTAAAGTGCAAGTTACATTTCTGCCATCTGTAGTCTCATTTTCAGCATGTAATGCTAGAAGAAAACAAGCACAGCTTCTTCCCATGTCTACCATTAAACATAATCCTTCTCCAGTATAAACCAGGGAGAAAAAGACAGTAACAAAAAGACATCCTCAAGTACTAAAATGTCTCATTTCTGCTTCCTTACTGCAGCTTCAGGTTTGGGACCACTCCACAATATTTGCTATCACCTGCTAGATAATGGTATTCTTTCTCTCCTATAATAATGAAAAGTATTTTGAGGATAACTTCTTGAACATACAAAATTACCCAACACATGACAATTGTAGCAACACCTCCACATAGAGTCTGAACTGTTCTTTGCCTCACACAGCTGACAACTCCAACACACTATAACCTCACTTGATGAATATCTACCATTCTGACTGCACACCAGAGAATCCTATACCCTGTGAAAGTAACAGGGTAAGATCATTGCTTGACACTACATCAGACACAGCTCTCATAGAGAGGCAATGTTATAGGGAGTTCATTTTAAAAAATCTTCCCCAATTAAGTGCTCTTACCTCAGGTGATTAGGTAACTATTTAAGTTGTAAAGATGTCCAGGAGAGTAATCAATCAGACTAACAAGGAGATAAATAATACCATTGTTTAATGGGAAGTTTATTTAAACCCAGATGTTATTTCAACAAAATCTGTAAAAAAAAAGAAAAATATTTGGCATTAAACATGCTCAAACCATTCACAGTGCTTGTCACAATAATATTCTTGATAAATAACTGAATAAATC
>VWYK01098402.1:0-11796 GCA_013399775.1 Semnornis frantzii
CTCTTCATAAGATTCATTCTCCATTCCCTTCATCAGCTTCATTGCCCTCCTCTGCACTGACTCCAGCACCTCCACATCCCTCTTGTACTGAGGTTTCCTAAAATGAACACAATATCCAAGGTGTGGCCTCACCAGAGCCAAGTATAAGAGGACGATCACCTCCCTACTCCTGCTGGACACAGCATTTTTAATACAGGCCAGAATGCCATCAGCTTTCTTTGGAACCTGGGTACAGTGCTTGCTCATATTCCATTCTGGTCAGATTATGACATGGTCAGACTCCTAGATACTGACACTGCAAATTTATATGAGCGAGTCTGTTTGGACAGTAAGCATGTGTTCAAACCTGAAAAGGAACTGTTGAGCCTAAGGACATGATTTGCCAGAAGTCAGTGGAAATGTAGCTATCTCAGGATTGAAGTCTACTGAGTAACTCTGTGCCACAACATTCCTGCAGTGCAAGCTTTAAAAGAACCAGTATAAGAGATCCTGTTGGACTTTTGGTACAAAGGTCAGGTAAGTAGCTATCACAATGCAGGATTGTTTAACTATGCAGATCTCGTGCCACCTGTAAAGCTCTAAATTGCTAGGCCACTGGCTTCTGCCTGCTCTCTTTTTTCTGTCCTGATCCTACAGCCAGTAGTAACCCATGAGACCAGGCTGCTCCCAGGGATACTTGTGGTAGGGATACATAAGGCTCAGCAAGATACAGTTTTTGGCATACACAGCTATTAAAGTAAAATCTTCTCATAAGGGACTGCATGAGTCCTTTTTTGTCTCTAAGCAATAAGAGACCAAGTACACTCAGGACACATGGTAAAACAGTGGATCTGTGTACCTGAGACAAAGATGACTCAATGGCCCCAATAAGAAGCAGTAAGCCTGAAAGCATTTTGCTTTAATTTTCTATGGCAAATTGGCAGGTTCCCATCCCAAGCTAAAATTCCAAACTGGATTTCAGATGCTTCCACAGACATGGAAGAGTTTTGTTCCTTTTGCTTTGAATTTTACACTAAAAATTGAAGACCAGCTTAGAATTTTCATAGAATCATAGAATGGTAAGGTTGGAAGGGACCTCAAAGATCATCTAGTTCCAACCCCCTGCCATAGGCAGGGACACCTCCCACTAGTACAGGTCACTCAAGGCCTCCTCCAACCTGGCCTTCAACCCCTCCAGGGAGGGAGCAGCCACAACCTCCCTGNGTTTGAGGTCTACCAGAAGAGGCTAGAAGAGATCACTGTGCCATTGCATGGGTGATAGCCCTTGCTCCTCGAGTTTCCCTGACCTCGACAGCAACCATTTACTCCAGGCTGCAGCAGCAGCAATTGACAAAGGTAAGAGCATTCCTGTAACTTCTGCAAACAGAAAAAGAATGCAAACTGCTTTAGAGCCCAGCTACATGGAAGTTGCATAGCAGTGTGAAATGGGAAGAGCTAGAGCTGGATTCGGAGTGGTAGTGGTGGTGGGAGAGAAGCCATGGATGAGGAAGGCACACAGAATGCAAAGAAGGTGAAGTCAGAGATTGGCTCTGAAGGGGGTGGGGAACGGGGCTGAAGTTTCCAAGCCTAGATGCTTCATGCACAGAAAGCTGAATTTGTTACCTTAAATTTTCACACTTGGAGGCGTGAGGAAATCAAGAACATGGCCAAAACTGACAAGATTTGGTGAGGTTTGGGGTTTATTTTTAGGTTCTGTGATTTTTTTGCACTTTGGGGATCTGCTTTTATTGTGAAAGAGATGGATTATGGTTTTTTTTTTTTATCAGAGGATGCTCAAGTAAAAAATAGTTTTGAAAAAATATAAATTCCTTCTTACTAGAGAAAACAACACATTCTGTTACTGAAATGGAAAGAAAAATAAAATATAGGATACATGGTCAGTCCCATGTGCTGCTTGATGAATATGTGTCAAGCCTGGAAACCTGGCAAGCATTCATTGAAGAAATGCAAAAGATTTAGAACTTCTCTAAGTGCAGCAAAAGGCTGCAGGCTGTGCCTCACAGTTAAAAGCACTTGTAAAACGATCTTGTCAAAGAAACAGAGCCTGAGCTCACCATTTCCCAGGCTCCTGCATGTTAGTATCTTCCTCAGTTTTTCAGCATAGCTATTGACTGAACTCTCACCACTGGCTTCATGTCTGGGCTGCAGGAAAGTTACCTGTACCACACGTTCTACTAACTGAGCTTCAGAACAAGAAACATGAATGTGACTGAGTTTTCCAAGTACATTGTTATCAACATCATTCTTAAACTAACAAGTGCCTGTGATTAAATCTAACAATGTATTTCCAGTAGGATTATATTACAGGAAATTTATTCATTTCCTGCTCTATGATGTTAACCAGGGAGTGGATTACCAGCATGCTAAATGGCATCCCCATTTGTGGGTACTGGTTTCTGATATTTGCCTCTAGATAGCACATCTTTGCAAGTGCAAGCCAAGATCATACTGGCTTACAATTATAATTCCACCATGTTTAGTGAAAAATCTTTTCTCAGCATTGCAATTTCCCAAACCAACCTCTGCTGCAATGAACTTTGTGAGTGTTCTTACAAAAAGAAAAAAAATAGTTTATAGAAATACCACAGAAATTGTCTCTCCACCTTACAGGTTTGGGGTTAATTGTTGAGCTCTTCTAAGCTTTTCTCCATCTATTAAGTACAGAAGTGTCATCTTTCCAAAGCAGCCATAGTTTCAATGCTGGTTTAGCTGCAGAGACCTTATTAGCTTCAGGTATGTCCAAAAAGTGATGCTGTAGTCAAAGGCTTTTAAAACTATAGCTATAGTTTTAATTATAGTCCTACACATTTAATCCTCTAAAGGCAGTCCTGATTGTACCCATACAACAAAGCCTGCACATCGGACACACAACTGGCACTCACAACCTCAACTGAAAATCCAAGAAGAAACAAGGACATCTCTTACAAGTTACATTCCTGGATCTCTGAAGCATTCCACAAAACAATTTGTCCCAGATTTAAAATTATTCACAGTGTCTTCATTAACGGACTGGATTACAGAACAGAATATGCTTATTAAATTTGCAGGCAATACTAAAGTGGGAGAGATTGGGCTGGAATTCAGAGCTTTGCAAATCCATGAGTCTGAAAAAAGCAGGATGCAATTCTGTAAGTGCAAATTTTTTTGGAAACACTAATTACAAGTCAGGGAGTGATTAAAGAAATGGGGCTAGAAAACTGCAGGAAAAGATCTAGCAGCTGTGATAACTCACAAGCTAGCAATGAGTCAGAGTTATCATCCTGCTGGAAAAAGGAGTTCTTAGTAGGTTGTATAAATAGAACCAACTCTTCAAGGAACATGAACTTTTCAGGGCACTGCTAGTGCCACAGCTGTGCACTGTGCAGAGTTTTGCATGGGTCCACCAGGGACAGATGAACAATGCTCTAGAAAACATGGCCATTGAGGCAGACCTCATTGACAGGGAAGTTTAATCCAAACCACTGCTCCTCACACTGCAGGTGAGAGCCAGCAAGCTGGGGCATGCTACCTGCCCTAAAGCCTAAATAACAACTAAACAAGTTGACAGCTGAAGCCTAAGTGAAGGCAGCACAGCATGGCAAAGAAGTGCAGACTAACATCTGAAGATGGGGAAGTGTGTGTGTGCATGTAAAAATCATCACCAGCAGCAAGGCTTATTTCAGACTGAGGTGGGGACCTACTGATGTAGAGCAGTGATAACAAACAAGAGCAATATCCCTAAGCGTACACTGCCAAATGCCCTTCCTCATCAGAGGTTTTAAAGTGCATTTGTCACCAACAGTTTGAGGTCCTCTTGGAGCTAGGACAGATGAGCGCATAGTTCAAGGAATCCTTTCTTTGCTGTTATTCTTTCTCAGTACTACCCTGCAAGTTTAGTATTGTGCCATTTTTGTTCCCTTACAGGCTATTACAAAGGTCTCAAACTGCTAGCATGGACCTAACCAGCACTTCAAAAGAAACGGTTCTGATTTTAATACACTGCAGCTTATTATTACCTTTCATTTTTGTTGTAACAGGCACATTTCATGCTAAGTGACAGTGCTAATGAAAAAGCAAAATGTTCCTTTCTCCATGGATAAATTTAGGAGACACATATGCTTTATAAAAGCTCCAGAATTTCACTGGTAGCACTCAAGTACTTTGTCAATTTGATACAACAGAAAAAGGGGCAAGTCTAATCTAAGACACCTAATGTAGTTGTAATGGCCAAGCCCTCATTCACTTAGGACTACATTTTGTTCCTGCAAAAACCCATTACGACTTTGTTCAAATACCTTCTGCTTTCTCCTTTCTTAAATAGTTTTCTCTAATGGTGGTCTACCCATTGCTTTCTCTGACTTCAAAAAATCTGAGGTCCACCTTCTCTTCCATACAAACTGGAAAGCTTGCACATTAACAATCCCTGTTCTTTATCATGAATTCCATGACTCTTGAACTCAACTTAGTAGCTTCCTAGTTGTATGTTCTCTCTTCCCTACACTGCCTACACTTAGCTTAAAAGGCCTCTTACGAATTTATCACTTAAGGATTGTGGCAAATTGCTGCTTCTTTTTGCTCTGAGAGATTTGAACCATTACATCAGATAGGTCAAATACATTATCATAGGCATCTGCTTCTTCAGGATGTTCTTTCACCTTTCTCTTGCAGCTATGACTTCTGGTACAGTAACAGCTCATGTTTTACTATTTTTATGCTCACTAAATTACACAGCACACAATAAGTGTAACATTTCTCTTCAGTGAGATAGGGAAAAGAAGACATACATACATTTATACATATTTATTGTAACTTTTTAAAAGTATCATTTGCAGTTATTTTTAAGCATTCACCTCTCTTCTTGCTTCAAATGTGCACTTACTTAGAGAAACATCTACTGGCTTCTGAGTCCAAGGTTAATACCAATAATAATACATGCCACAACCAAGCTTCATTGCTTGTTGGCAGCTCCTGTCATGAAAATATACAGTAAGAAGAGTGTAGAAAAGGTCTGTGTTAATCATTCAGCAATAGGCTGGGGCTGGATTAGTGTGACCACACCATCTTCTTGAGCTGAAGCACAACCACCACCTTCCCGAAAACCGAAGCTTACACATTAACTTGTTCCATTTTGCATCCAGTAGGTGGACAAGGCAGTTGTTTTTTTCCTGCAGTAGCTTCTTTAGCTGATAAGGTTTCCTCATCACCTACAGGAAAACACTTGCTGTAGATCTTTACATTTAGAAACGTCTTCTCGTCGTGTAACAGCAAGAAAATACTTGAAGTCTGGCAAGTAGTTAGGAGAACAGGGAACAAATCAAATTTCATCCTTGGATAAACATACTTAACTACTAGAGATCTCTAACCCACACACAAAATTTTACACATACTACAAATAGAAACAGAAGTTATCAGCAAAAGACTATTCTTACATTGTTTCAAATTAATTTGCAACTATACAATTTTAATCGTAATAGAAAAAGGAATATAACGGGTATGAAGAGAAATATTTTCCAAACTTTTATTTGTGCACATTCATCAGGTGAAAAAGATAACTTTTACAGCTTCTTTGGTGCCCAATATTCAGCATACAAAAATGTAAAAGACTATTCACAAACAAAACACAAGCTCAAACTAAAACAAAAAAAAAAAAAGAAAAAAACAATGTTTAAAGGTAGTGCACATCATGATAGCTCTGCTTATGAATACACAGAAATTACTGCAAAAATAAATAGAATGTCTTTTTTTAAAAGCAGCAATTTCATATCTTGTAAACTTCCATTTTTACAATACAGCACTGTTAAGAGTAAAATCCAAAAGAACTGGAGTCTACACTGTGGCCATGAGCAAGTAAAAGTCTTTATTCGTCTGCTATGATTGGTCCAGTTTTCCTTTTTTTTTTTGCTTTTAGTCCAATGTGTAGCAGTCTTTAAAGGTGCTTGGTTAGGGAACCTAACCGTCAAGTGGTGAATTATAAAATTTATTTCCTGCTTTCAAACACGAATGGGTAAATCTGTTCCACGGCACTGGCAACAGCCTTTACGTTTGGCCCTGAGACGTAGTAAAAATAATATAAGAAGTAGGAAGAGAAAAATCAGGGAAACAAATTAAAACAATAGCATCATCAAAATAACATTAACATTTTAGGCTACTTTGTACTTTAGACACAAAAAAAAAAAATTCTCCCCCATTTCTCCCAACTTGAAGTGTTCCTCTAATCACTTTTACTTCCAAGAAAAGACGCTGGCATGGAATATGCAAGAGGTTCTACACCAGTCAATTAGACTCAAAAATAAGCAATAATGTAATTTAATTTCATAACAACCTGGGGGCTTTTTGATTTACTGGCTTAAACAGTCAGCCCAGAAGGCAGAGGCTGAGTGGCAAAGGTAAAATAAATACTTAAGCTAATCTTCTAGGAATTTTTCTTACTGACAGCCTAGCCATTTTTGTGTCTTGTTTTAGAAGCCTACCAAAAAAAACTACTGCTAAATAATTCCTGATTTAACCTAAGTATGTTTCAAGACAGACTATACTATTTTTCACAAGCAGAGATTCCACATTTTAGTCTAGATTTTGCAAAGAGATTCACCATTGATTTTAGGGTAAAAACCTGCAAGTCAGGGAATGGTTATTGTCTCAGGATGAAGCGTCTGAAGGTTATCTAACATGATCTACAAGCATTTGGGGAAAGAAAAGAAGAATGAACTTACTAGAGCATTTAAAGCAATGAACAATTATGATTGTGAATAAGCAAGCAGTAACATGCCAGAAATTCATCCTGGATAGAAGTTTGGTGATGCAGATAAATGAAAACAGCAGTCTCTCACGTGCTTCGATGCTTGTGAACTCAGGGATCTTTTTTGCCTCACCCTAACACTTCAAAAACTTCCAATGTTCCTTCTGAGTATAGAGAACTGTTCTAAATAGTTCCCAAAAATGATAAATAAGTTATAAATTGCTTTAAGTACTTACGAGAGTATTGTTTTTACAATTTACATCCTCTGTCAGGAAATGGAATGGAATAGGATTCTGCCTATATTTTCAAACCTGTCAAGTTAAACACTGGCCTAAAACAAGCCTGGTGATAGATATCTGCCTTCTGCACAGATACTGCACCTTCCTTGAATGTGTCTGCTATTATAGAAATGCAAGTGTTCGAAGAAGATAGAGTTATAGAAATATATAAAGTGATGGGGTTTGCTCCGTATCATTTTAACAGTTACTCTATAAAACCCCTGATTTTTCATATCTGGAAACCTCTGGTGGACACCTCCACATGGCAAAGAGTGGAAAATGAAAATTAAGAAGAGAAGGGAAAAACATGCATGCATCTTTGAGGAAACCTCTGGTGGACACCTCCACATGGCAAAGAGTGGAAAATGAAAATTAAGAAGAGAAGGGAAAAACATGCATGCATCTTTGAGACCCAGGACAACCTAGTCTCTCGTTACTGTGTACAGTTCTGGAGCCCCCAGCACAAGAAGGACATCAAACTGTTGGTGTGAGTCCAGAGGAGGGCCACGGAGATGATCAGAGGGCTGAAGCAGCTCTCCTATGAGGATAGGCTGAGAGAGTTTGGGCTCTTCATCTTGGAGAAGAGAAGGCTTCGAACAGACCTTGTAGTAGCCTTCCAGTATCTGAAGGGGGCCTACAGGAAGGCTGGGGAGGGACTGTTTACAAAGTCTTGTAATGACATGATGAGGAGTAATGGCTTTAAACTGAAAGATTTAAACTAGATGTTAGGAAGAAGTTCTTTACAGTGAGGGTGGTGAAACACTGGCACAGGTTGCCCAGGGAGGTTGTGGCTGCTCCCTCCCTGGAGGTGCTCAAGGCCAGGTTGGATGAGGCCTTGAGCAACCTGTTCTAGTGGGAGACATCCCTGCCTATGGCGAGGGGTTGGAACTAGATGATCCCTTTCAAGTAGTAGGTCCCTTCCAACCTAAACCATTCTATGATTACATGGGAAAAAAAATCACTGATGCCTACAATTTGGATGGTGGTTCTCTTTCAGTAGACTCTTAACAGAAGAGAGAGCAAAAATCTAATGAACTGCAAGCATGACAAAATGTTGTGCTACCCTAAACGTTTTCATGAATCTCCAGTTAGGAGACATGTATTTATGAAAGATGTGTAAATGCTATAGGCAGTGTAGTTTACAGCTCTATGAAGCCAAAAAAAGAAAGACAATTCTAATATTTAAATAACCAATAAATACTTGCATTCCCAAGTCCTATCTCACTTTATTTTTTTTTTTTAAATAAAAACGAGACTATGTACATTCAAAGTAATTTTTGAACCTACCAATAACAACACTTACCCTACAACTCTTCCAGAACTCAGAACTTGCATTCAAAAACAAACTAAGTGCTAGCACTGGGAAACAAAATCACCTACTGGCCTCTAAGTTAAATATTCCCAACAAGTTAAATATTTATTTTTGACATCAAAATACCTGTAACTGTGATACTGCCTGTGGAAAAAATCTGTAAGGTAGCTCGGAGAGTTTTTATTCTGTAACATACGGCAGGATGAAGTTCTGGTTCATAACTAGAAAACAAAATAAAAGATTAAAAAAGAGAGATCTAGAACTGAAAAAGATAAGCTTATCAAGTATACCAAGACAATAAAATCCTACTGTACCTCGCGTGAGGTCTGTTATTCTTCGTAAATTCTGGCAATCTGATCTCAAAGGGCATGTTGCACACTGCTAAAACATTCACAACTTTAAAATCTGTGAAAATTACCTTTTCAAAAGAAAGGGGAAAAAAAACGCATTAGAACTTCAGTTTACAGTAAGGCAGAGATATGGGTTGCCAAAAAAAAAAAAGTAAGTTAGAAGAGTAGCAATTAGAATTATTTTGATGACACTTCAAAATGAGAAGTACTTAACAGACTCCAGTTGCTTCCTTTATCCTTCTATGGTGCAGTTACTGTTGAAGTAGATGTTACACAGTCGTGTTATATTGTTATATTACAGCCTGAGGGAGAAACAGCTCACATTGCTGTACTAAACACCTTCAAATTGAAAACAAACTAAATTAAATAGCTCATGGAACACTAAAATAAGCAGAGAAAAAGCTTAAGTTTCACTGTTACAAGAATTATATGCAATTTGAAAACTTCTTTAATGCCTTATTGCTACATAGCATTTTTATCAAAGCCAAAATTAAGGGTGATAATTGGTTTTAAATTTCCAGTGGCTAGTACAGCAAGCTGTCCACTCCATGACTTTCTGAAACCCAGCTCAAACTACTAGCTTTCAGTTATTCTTTACCACAGCCATTTCAGATGACAATAAAACAGCTGACAGACAATTCCTAAACCAACAAATAAGAGTGTTGAGAAGTCAGTGCTGGAGACAGCACCAAAGAAACTTTTGTTCATTTTTTGAGATTGCCTAAACTTCAGTATTCCTCAGTCAAAACTTTTTAGAGGGATACTAGCAATAGAATAAATTTAGCCTTATAAAAAGTCAACTATCAATTTAATCTTCATAATATATTCCACTTAAGCCATTCACTTTGTAATAAAACTCTGTGCATCCAAAGCAAAGCACTGTTCACCTCACTGATTTAATGTTCCCTTCCATCTTCGAGAGACTTGGTTTCACGTACGCATTCATAGCAGCGTCCAACTTCTGCTTGAGTCTGACGCAGCACTACCAGAATGCCTGTCACCACTGCCTTTATTTACTACAACCACAGCTAGCCCCTGCCTGCCAAAGGACAGGCACTGTGTCTATTTAACTACCTGTCCATAAACAGTTAGGTAAACAGCACAACTGATTGCCAGGAAGTTTCACAGCACTAAAATCTGTCATTTTTAAGTCATTCATTTTGCTGTTTTTCAGCCTGCAAATGGTGGCGTGTGCTTGGTAATGTCAACCCAAAATCAGAAAAAAATAGGGGTTTCATGTCCAAAGTATTTTATTTGGTTTCCTTCCTGCTGTGCAACCTGACAGTACAGAAGCATTTTCCTCCCTTTTTAATTACAGAAGCTCAAACTTGCTCTTAATACAATGGACATGTATCTCCTATTCCACCAGGTATGAGGAAAATTACGTTTAAATGACAGTTAGGATTTATGCTATTCAACATTTATTCTGAATAAATCTTTCAAGATATTGTAAACGCTGTCCAAGAAGCATCTGTAGGTGGTTCATTTATTAAACAAGTTTTGTAGTTCATTAGCCAGTGAAGAGGCACTGCTCTGATCTGCCAAATGAAACTCAAATCTGCAAAATAAATCATCTTCTCTTTAACCGGCATCTAGAAAATGCATGCAGACACAAAAGGGGCGTCTGAGGGGAAACATGTTCATTGCTAAATGATTATGATCCATCCTTTTTCTTTCTTTCTATTAAACAGACTACCAGCCTTGCTCAAGTCACACAAGTCCTTTTTCATTAGAATTACCTGAAAACCTAGTTTCTGTAGACTGCGAGCTAATCGTCTGGCACCAAATTTAGCTTCTTCTTCACTATGATGGAGAGAGAAAAGAGTCTAGCATTAACAGAAACAGACTGTATATTTGTGCACACACATACCACAACAGCTACTCAGATAACAAAACAAACAGCTTGTAGTGCATGAACCACAATTGTACGGACAGCCTTCCTTTCATCACATTTGAACTATCCAGATGGGGTTCTTTATGCCCTGTTTGAACACTATCTTCACGCTTGGCCCCAGCTGAAGTGGGAGATGCATTCTGATCATCCGTGATACTTAAATACTCTGAGGAGACAAATATGATCATGTGTAGTCTGGAGTTAACATTCTGAAAATCATCTTCTATTTTGAAATGAAGATCATGAACAGAAAGTATGCAAGTTGACTACTGTACCTTACTCTTACTCCGCAACACAGACATAACTTAAAGGAATTCAGCTGTTAAGAGTTTAGCAAATCTCGGGTGCATCTGACTTGACAGTCTGCATTTGCATATTTCCAGTCCCTCAATACTGTATAACTCAATTAAATTCAGGTGGGTTTTCAAGAAAGAGTAAGAGATATCTATCCCTCAAAAAAGTTCATCCCTTCCCAAGTGTCAAGTTCTGGCCAAAGCCAGAATTCTTAAGGATAAAGTTTCTAGGATTTTCTTCATAAAATAGTTTTCACTGCTAGTCTCTCAGAAGGCTGAACTGATGCTGCTTAAGATTTCAACTCAGTCTGAGGTAGACATTTCACATACAAAATTTCCTGCTAACCATGCAGCTTGGCAAGGATCTGTGTGTAACCCAGTGTGAGTGAAATCTCAGCAGTGGCAAGTACTGCATCTTACCATCTTTTTCGTTACTTAGGGCAAGCATTTGCAGCTGAAGAAAGAATCTTCATAAACTCACCTTGTGGCTCCTGTGCAAATAACTTTTCCTGAGGACCAAATGGTGGCCGTAATCCTAGGTTTCCTAAGCTTCATTAATACTTTCTAAAAAGAATAATGGAAATGTAAGAGCTGGGAATTAGTAGCAGTTCAATTTCATAGTGGAAAATAAATAAACAAACTGTTAGACAAGTCACCTGTTACACCAATACTTCCTCTATTTTTGATAGCCCTGAACTGTCCCTTCATCTCTCAGTAATTAAAAAAAAAACAAAAAACAATAAAACCCCACAGAACAAACAAATCAAACACCACAAAAAACCAAACTAAACCAAAATCATCTCATGAGAAAAGCAAAACACAATCATAGAATCACAGAATGGTAAGGTTGGAAGGGACCTCAAAGATTATCTAGTCCCACAGGCAGGGACACTTCCCACTAGTACAGGTCACTCAATGCCTCGTCCAGACTGGCCTTGAACACCTCCAGGGAGG
>VWYK01098402.1:12309-26356 GCA_013399775.1 Semnornis frantzii
CCCTCTGGATGGATCCTGCCCTCTAGTAAGTCGACTGTGCCACACAGCTTGGTGTCATCTGCAAACTTGCTGAGGGTGCACTGATTCCTCTGTCCATGTCACTGACAAAGATGTTAAACAGCACTGGTCCCAGCACTGACCCCTGAGGGACACCGCTTGTCACTGGTCAATATAAGCCAGTTTAGCATTCACAAAACAGATAAAATGAAACTATTCTCCTCCGAACAAAATGCTGAAAGCCAGGAGCATTGTACTTTTTCCTTATTACAGTGACTTCCATGTTGTTGACTTCTCATCAGGATCTATTCTCTTGACAAAATTAACAAAAGGGAGCTAATGCTGATCCTGAGGCGTAAGAGTTCTCATCTTATACTAAATATTCACCTCACCATTTGCAGTCTCCTGAGACACTATTTACCCACTCAACCTACTTTATGTTTAGTATACGACACACCAAATGTCTATCATGACAGAAATTCTGAAATAAACCCATGCTTTCCTCTATCCAGCACACACAGATATCAGCAGAAAGAATGTTTATCCTAAGGAATAAGATAAACGAGGTACGTTGAATCTCTTACCCCAACATCACGCTTGTAAATCACGTTTGCTCCCTCTAGTGCGATCTTCCTCAAGTTTAAATGACATCTTGTTCTAAAAACACACACTACATTTGTGATTAAAATGTCCAATGCAACATCACTGTCCGCATCCATTGGGGTGATTTACAACTCAGTTTTCCCACCAGCTCACCATGAAGATCACATCCTGAGAAATGGAAATTATAAAGTTAAATATATTGGTAGAAAGTGGCCTACTAACGCCAGTGTGTACATCCTTCCTTTAAACAAGACAAAAACCAGAAGTGATTGCACTCTGACTCATCTAAGTTAACTGTGTGCGGGGAAGGTGGGTGTCTGTATGCTATTAAATAGGTTACTTGTTTAAAGCCATGTTGCCAGACTTAACAGAAATAAAGTGTGTATACATACATACAATATTTGAACTTGCCAGTTAAATATGTTACAACTCTTACCAACTATATTAGGACACGGTGAAGATTACTGAAACTTTTTCCATAGCTTCAGTGGATAATCTTTCCTCAGCTCATTTGAGGATGTCATTAGACACCTCAGGAAAATGCATTTCTCTGACTGCTCAAGTTGATAATTCTGAACAGCTTGACATTTGTGTTGGAATGGATGAGCCTGCTGAGTAACTTTGAACTAACATAGGTTACACAAACTGCAGCCTGCAGATAGCCTGCTATCACAGCTTTCCCATCTTCATCCAGCACTCTTAGCCTATCTCTCCCAGTGTAATAGCATAATGCAAACTATACAAAATGTCCTGGTGGCAGCAACCGCCTGGGCTGAGCTGCAGTGGCCTCTCATCCCCATCTGCACTGCCTACAGGAACTGCACAGAACAAGGGTATTGTATGTGCAGGGCAAAGCCGAGTGGTTTGGGGGAAAAGGAGGATTTAATCATGAAGGCACAGGATGGGTGTCCAGTGCATGCACAGCATATCTAAGGCAACAGGAAGTGTCAAGTCTACCTGTGCACATTGAAGGTGACACTCCTGACACACCTCAACTGGAGAGAAGAATCACGAGATGAAGAGTTGGGCTACCATTCAGCCCAGCCTGAGACTGCTTGACATCCCAAATCTCAAGTGAAGTATTGGGGAAAGGAGGGGAGAGAAGAGCAAGACTGGTATACAGTGAAAAGGACTTCTATCAAAATAGTTCATTCTTTGTAGAACAATATAAAACTCTTAGTTTTACTCCAGGAGAAGTAGAGCATAGCCTAAGAGACAGAGGGAATATTATCTTGATCCATTCAGTTAAAATTTTAGTAGCATTTCATCCAAAGGAACACAATGGAAAGCAAAGATTTTAAAAAAAAAAATTACCCAGATATATGAGATGCTCTGTATGGTTACTTCCATGTAGGGAGTAGGTGACCATGCATCAAGAACAGCAATATATGTAAACAGGCTGCAATGTATTTATCACTTCAACTGTTTTGGCCTTACATTCTATATCAGAAATCTTCAAGATACAAAATTAGTGTTAACAATTAGTGTTTTCATCTGACTATGACTTCCTAAACATCGTGCCATAGTCTCTAATCGAAACCTCACTCCAAGTGCACTTTCACTACAATTCACTGACAACACAGAAGTAATGAACTACAAGGCAGGTGTGCATAACTGCTGTGACAGTTACTGCTTCTACTGTGCGGCTTGTTCCCAGATGAAATAATTATTCTGTAATTGTTGGCTTGTCCAATGTGAGAAAAAGAAGAGAGATGAAAACACAGAAAAGAGCTGAAGAAGCAGCAAGAGAAAAGCAGAAAAACCAAAGGGTATGTGTAGGGGTTGGGGGAAAAGCAGGAAAAGAGAACAAACAGTAACTAATTAGTATTCCTGGATCCTTCTTTTTAAATGAAAAATTATATAAATTCTCGCAGTTAGAAATGAGTTACCCCATCTGGTTTTGATGGACTACTACAGATTGGGTTAGCAATTTATGGCACCAGATCCAAAGATAGCACATGTGCAGATTTTGAATGGCATGCAGGCAGGGCCAGCACAGAGCTGGAACCCGTGGCATCCTCAGAGAGGCATTTGTTTTCACCCTGGCTCCAACTCTTGGCTCTCACTGAGTTCACTTACTGGAACCCAGGAATGATTGCTATACGTGAAAACAAGATACTTCAGATCGGCAGTGTCTCCCAATTATCAGTAGGTTTCTGCTGGCACCCTCCATCTCTACACTCTGAATTAATATCAATGCCATACATTAACACCTTTGAAAGGTTGCTAACTGCTAAGCAAACCCTAATACTGTATGACAATATCCTCATAAAATTCTGATGGCTTGTCTTGCATGAGGGGAGAGAAGTCATGTGCTCGTTCAGAACAAAGGGAAAGGTGGTTGAAAGAGAGGAAAATTACAATTTAGAAGAAAAGGATCTCTCCTTAAACAGGGATCTACAGGAGAAGAGAGAAAAAAAAGAACATCAGTATGCTGTGAAGCTGTCAGTAAGGATGTTTTCAGCAATGATGGTGTACCTTGGTTAAAAGTACAGCCTACTCTCACAGATTTTAATGGGAGAAAAATAACACAATTTTACAGTACTGTGCCCCCCTTTTTCATTACCATGTTCTGAAAGTTCAAGACAACTAAATTTGAGCTGTAGCTACTATGTTTTATAATATTCACTTAAAAAGGGGCATAATTTCTTATAGAATCTGTACCTAAACACAGCATAAAAATACTGAAAACTGCCTTTACTTTAATGTGATTTGACCTAGCAGAAACATTTATTTTTTTAAACTCACTTGGATATTGAACATTTCAAATATTAATTGCCAAGTTTTTCTAATCTGTACTGAGAAACCTTTTTATGTGCTGCTGCTAAACACTACCAGTGTTGTTGGAGAACCTGAACCCAAGTGTTAACAATATTGAATGCACCCATTCCATTTAGCATAGAAACACAATATTAACCTCTTCCAAGGCATAGGTAAATCGAAATGCTTCTAGACTAGGATACTTCTGTTCAAGCAGTGAGTGAGCACAACCCATTACAACCTCTGTCTTGAAAATATAGTTTAATGTCTCACACTGCACAACAACAAAGGAAAAAAAAAAAGTACAAGATATCCTGCTACCTTTCTTTTGGAAGCCTCCAAGAAATACGAATCCATAGAAACCATGGGAACAGAAGCAAGCTAAACTTCCACTATAGGAAAAAAAACAAACCCACAACCTATTCTGAAGAGCATGTTTATTAAAAAAGGTATAAAACTATTATTTTTTAAAAAGAAACCAAGAAATAAAAAAAGGAGTTCTTATGCATGCATATGTCCAGTAGCATGACTAGGTGAAGCCCCGAAGTCCTAAACAATATTCTTCTCTTCATCAGTTTTTTCTCTGTGCTATTGATGCACACTACTGTATCCCTGCTGCATAGCCATGATTCATTATGTCATACCTCAAAATCTGCATTTCTGTCCCCTATCTGCAAAATGGGTAGGGAAATGCTCCCATGCTTTAACAAATACATTTTGAGGCAGGCAACAGCCTGACACAAGCCTGTTACTAGTCCATATTTATGCATTACATTTGCAGAACATAGACTCAGGAAAACCCAAATATCTTGTTCTTTTCAGTTCTGGATTTGCAAATGCCTAAGTTGATTTCATTAAGTTCAGCCCAGGTTTTGTTGGTTAATTTTTGTTCAAAGAGTCTTCCATCTGAACCTTAGAATTTTGGCAGCTTAAATCTCATTTCTAAAATTATCTTTTGCCAGTTAATGCTAACTTAGTAACAGGCTAAAACTGAAAATAATGTACGAGTCTATATGTGCAGCATTTCTTTTAAATTATGCACTTCACTCAGCACAAGAAACAAGCCTACTTTGACTTTAAAATCTCTTACATGAGCATAACACAACTACCCCAACAAATTAAAAAAGCTAAATACATCTTTGCAGAATTTTGCACAATTTTATTAAGCAATTTTTTTAAAAGTGTGTTCTTTTCAAAATAGATCTCAACATAAATTACAGGGATACTGCTGGAATGTTACCTCAAGAATAAAAAAAAAAGAAGGAAAGAAAAAAAGTGGGTAAGTAAAGCCTGATGATAAACATAAAACCAACAAAACCTAACTCAAGGTTATTTGACACTGTAAAGTAATGTATTCTGCACTGAAACATGAGAAACTTCCCAGAATAAGCAATACTTTGGAGGAAGGAATGAGCACTCGGGTTCTTAAACAAAGCATTAACCACGCATCCCCAGTTAGGACACAGCCACACTATTTTAGATACTATACAAAAACACATGAAGACAATCATCCTGCACTGAAAGCTTACAATCTAAAAAAAGCCAGCACTCTCTGCCTTCAAAAGTTCCAAAACAACCACACTATCATCATCAAAGAGAGAGGAAAGGCACTTGGGATGGAGTATGTAAACAAAGTATTTTAAGCTTTTGGCTACCTTTGATCCAAGAAACTCAGAGCTGTAAAGGTAGATGAGGGGTATCTAACAATGGTTACGTTAGTGTCAGAACAGTTTAATAAACACCTTTTTACCAGCAGTCCAAGTATAAGCAACTTCCATTGGTTATTTTTAACTTTTCTCCAAAGCAGTTCACCAACTGACCAATTCCACAAACAGATCCAAAAGCCCAGCTGAAGGGATATCTATCACTGCTGCACCACAGGCATTCATCAAACTAATGCTTAAAGAATATTTTAGAAAAAGCTAGCCAGAATCCACACAGGAAGATTCCTTATGAGAACAGAGTGTGCACAAAATAAACCCCATCAGGAACAAGAAGAGTCAATTTACATCCATCCACTGAAAGTGCATTTTTTTAAAGATGTGTTCAGCCTCTCAGGAAGCAGGTCCATATGAAATTGCTAGAGGTGACAAATTCCTGAAGTTTGCTTGAATTCATAGATAAGAAACGGTCAGGGTAGCAGGTGAATGCCTCTCCAGACCTGTGAGCAACACAGTTACTACTATTTTTATAGAAAATCCTCTGGTCCAAACAACTTTCTAGTTACAGCCAATGAGCAAGTGGGACACACTTTCATCACTTCTTGTCTCTAGTGGCAAGTTAAATTGTCTCTAAAGCAAAAGGCCATCTTGAAGTTAATATTCTCACCTTTTGAGATTTGCACTGTCATGACAACTTCCTACAGAATGAAACAAGTATTGGGGAAAAGGAGAAAAATTTCAAGTGCACATAAAACCAGTACCTAAGTCTGTCCAATTAGCCCAATACACAGAATGATACCAGCCATTATCATAAGCAAGTAGGGCACAAATGTCCAATCCTGCCGTCAAGCCTCTCAGATAAGCTTACTGCATTCCCCTGGAGCTGGGGTCTTCCAGTACAAATCCAGTGGCAGGCATAGTCAGTTTATAGAACAAGATCAAGAAGCATATTTTAAATAATTCATAAAGATTTTCCTCAGATCAAAAAAAGATATATTCATATTCAAAGCAAGATTCACTTGCATCCCATTTAGTGCCATCTTTCCCTTACATCCAGTGACAGACAAATGTGAACCATTAAGAACAATCCTTCAGATCTTTATGACGTGTATAAGACTGTTGTAAGTACGACAAAAGTATGAATCGATGGGTTAGGTGGCCATTCCAACTAGATAAACAGTGCAAAGAAATAAAATTTTGGTTTGCTGTTACAAAATACTATAACACAACAGATATGCCTCTAATCCCTCTCTCAAACATCTACCATTTGCGTGTCTTCGACTGAGGAAATTTTAAGTACTGCTCCTATTCACACAAAGGGGAATCTCACTCAAAGCTCTACACAAACCAGTGTCACAATACTCAGGTTAACAAGTATTAATTTTTTTCCCCTTTAACCCCAACCAAAAACTTCTCCGGCCACTCCTGCGAAAACAAAGCGCATGAAGAGGCGGCCTAGCCACGCCGGTCTCCGCCGCTCGGCAGCGCTGGTTTATGAAGCGCTTCGTTACCTGGAGCGGCTCCGGCAGCCGCCGTAGGGGACGGGGCTGTTACAAAGCCCCTAGGGCCGCGCACGCTACTTCGGGGACTCGGGCGAGGGGGCAACCGCCGGAAACCTTAAGGAAACCTCGCCGGCTGCTGGAGAACGACCCATTTTCCGTGGAAGATGCTCTGCCCCCTTGCTCTCTTCGACACAGCGGCCCCAGCCACGCACCTCCCGCCTCAGGGGACAACGGACCGCGGCGGAAGGAGCCAGCAGGGCCGCGGCGAGGCGAAGGAGCGGGAGGAGGCCACATGCGGCCTCTTTCACCTCAGCAGGGAAGGGACGGGTGGGAGCGGAGCGGTTGGGGGTGTGCACGCGGGGACCCGGCGGCCGCGTCGGCCGAGGCGGTGGCGAGGAGANGTTGCTAGGCGCCCCGCCGCTGGCGCCCGGCGGCGTTCCGGGTCCTGGGCCGACTCCCCCCGACAATAAACATCCCCCAACGCCGCGGGCATAGACACGGCGCCGGCTAGAGCGGCCACCGGAAGTCACGACGGCGGGAGGGGAGGGAGGGGGCCGCGCTAGCAGCGCACTTCCGCTTTCGTCTGCCGCCCCCTGAGGCGCTGCTGGCTGAGAGCGCCAGCACCGCCCGGGGCGGGGAGGGTAAGCAGGCGGCTCCGGACCGCCCCGCTGTGGCCTAATCGGGCAGTTACCACGCCAGCCCTTGTTCCGGGGCGCTGAAGCCCGCTACCGCTCGCCGCCCGTTGCAGTGTTGGCGCTTGACTCGGCGCTCCAGTTCGGGAGCAGGGAGACTTTGAATCTCAGCTATGCCAGGGCATCTGTCGTGTACTGCTCTTGAACAGCCGCTTTGCCTCAGCTCATGCGGGAGCTGGCGAGGCCGCGCGGCAGGCGGGGAATTGTTTGGGTTTCTTTGTTTTGGTTTGGTTTTTTGTTGGGTTTTTTTTGGTGGCTGTGCAGCAGGAAGGCTGTTCTTGCACCACCCTGGAAACACCTGTCTGCAGCCGGCCTGTGGGATGCTGGTTTTGCAACCGATCCAGGCTTTATCCCTAACACATTGCCTGCGGTAGCATCTTTGGCAGCAAACCAGCAGGAGATCTGATTGAGTTTGCATATCGGATGGTGTGAATGCTCGTGGTACATCCCTGTTTTTTCTTTGAGGCTACTTCCCCTTAGACCACTTGAGCTTGATGCAACTTGGCTGCTATGTGCGCTCTGACCAAACCAAGTGGTCAGGGCTGGTCTTGACCCAATCCAGCAATCATTGCTTAGGATTGATGCTTTAATGTGAGACAGAAGGTGATGTGAGGACTCAGTGAGGGTGCCTGGGATGACACTGTTTCTGCCCAGGGCAGTCCTCCAAATTCAGCGCTGTCTCTCCTGTCTTAAAGGTATAGAGTCTGTGTTGAACTGCCTTACAGCTATACTTACCTTTTGTTTTGGAAAAGCTGTTTGCTCTCTTGGGAACCCAGAAATGAATGTGACTGCAGTGTGGCCAATTAAGGACTCACTATCCAAAGTGAAGAATTAAATAGGTTGACTTTAGGCATGTAAAGTTACACCAGACTTGTAAAGTTACATCAGACATGAAAAGTATTTATGTGTGTATATATATTTGTTTGTATAATGGAGAGTATTCATTTGTATTGACAAATTTCTGAAATTGAGGTTCTGTAATGTAGTTTCTGTGTGTAAAGTGATGGCAGAAGAGCTTTAGTTAGGTTAGAGGGAACAGTATGACATATAAACGTTGAAGTCTTCGGATCTGGGATGCTTTCCTCTGCAAGCTTCAGTTAAATCCTCGGAATGCTTTACTGGGTTCACTTGCCAAGAATAGTTATTTCGGATTCCCACATCACATCAGCCGCGAGTAGATCAGTGACGGAGCTGCTTGCTGATGCAGGGTTCGCCTGCCGGCTGCGGGCTGGCTTCACGGCAGCGAGCGGCTCCGCTGCCTCCCCGCGGCAGAAACAGCTCTGCCGCACCTACGTGAAAGTGGTCAAGTCGAGCGAGCTTTTGGAAAGAGGGAATCCGAGCTCAGAGCAACTCTTGACACAGTTCAGTAACTACTCAGGAGTGCCTTAAGGCTGTTTAGTTCTGGGCTTCAGCGTAATGGCTCTGAGTCATCACAATTAACACTGCTGCTGGGTGGTATATTGTTATGATGTCTTCTTGACAGTTCTTCTGAGGTTCTGTATAACTGTATCACAACAGATGCTAGTGGTTGCTTTTTTTTTTTTTTCTGAATGTTAATCACATCGACAAGTTATTAAGAAAAAGATTTATAAACCTCGATTTTGCTTGAATTCTGACTGAGTTGATGGGTTTTTTAGCATGCTCATAAAAGTCCACATAAATTCAACACAAAAATGCGTTCTAGCAAATACACATCCACTGCCTATCCACTTGGTTGCTCTTTTCAGGATATAATTTTTTTTCTTTTTTTCTTTTTTTTTAATTGATAAAGAAATGAACCTTATAATTTCAAACTCTTGTGTGCTTTAAAAAACCTGAGCATTTCCATTTTACACATGATCCGAAGATTGCATCTTTAAATTTGTATTTGCAAAATGTTAAAATCTGTGCAAGTAGTTATGATCCCATTGACATGGCATGCAAATAAAGTAGTTGGTCTCCTACCTAATTTGACAAGGAAGTTTATCAGTTATGCTTGCAATTTTATTCCACGTGTATAGAGCTACAAAACTGTTGTTCCTGTCTTTATGTTCTCCCCCTTCTGGTCTACATCACTCTGTGTAATTCTGATGTGGCTCCCTGGCTTCCTCCACTAATATGACTGAGATGTTAGGGATTTCCCACCTACAGGAACTGTGTCCTCATCTGCCTCTTGCTATTGCTTGTTCTAACTTACCAGATGCTGTTGTGATATCAAGCAGGGAAGGCACACACAGGCCATTTCTGGCACTGCTACTTCCTTACTATGTGATTTCATTTTCCTATGCCTTTGTTTTTCAATCCATTGTTTGGGGAGTGAAGAGGAGATGGGGCTGTGAGGAGGATGTTTCCTGTGCTTGGACAGTTTGCAGTGGAATTGTGGAAGGGACCTCAACATTGGTACTGGTGTAGTAAAACCAAGGATAATCAAACTTTAGGACACAACATATTTTCATTCTGTAATTACACCAGTAAGCATGAATAAAGATGCAGTTTCATTATGTTGTTCTCACTCATCAAACTGAAGAATCATGGAATGGAAAGGTTGGAAGGGACCTCAAGGATCATCTAGTTCCAACCCTCTGCCATAGGCAGGGACACCTCCCACTAGTACAGGTCACTCAAGGCCTCGTCCAACCTGGCCTTGAACACCTTCAGGGAGGAAGCATCCACAACCTCCCTGGGCAACCTGTTCTGCTTGGTTATCTGTATTTTTTCTATTTTTACAGGGCTAATTTTCTATCAGATAAGATCCAGTGCAAGGTAGACTGTAGGAAAGTGTGTGCCCCCTTGAGGCATGCTACAATGAAGGCTAGATGAAGAGTTTTATACAGCTGTTATCTTAAGAACTGTGGGCTCTGTACAAAGACTGTTGAGGTACTCATGTTCAGAGAGGTGCAACCTGTCTCTCAGGCAGTCCATAGAAATGACACTGTGTGGCATGGTCATCACCGATATGCATATGACACTGCAGGTTAATTATGAGACATCTCCCGAGTGTGCGCTCAAGGATTGAGCTTAAACCTGTGCCAGGAGATCAGTCAAGGAGGGGCTCCTTCACCCCAGTGCTTCCTTTATCAGGTGAAACTGTAAACTCAACTGTGCCTTCTCGCACTTTTCTGATGACGTACAGTATGGTAGCTCATGCCAGCACTGCTACACTGTTGCCTCCCTACCATAAGTGGTCCTTCAACCAACTCCACAATATTCAAACATTCTGTTACATTTTGTAATAGATATTATTTTATATATTTGTATTTATATAAAAATAAATATAGATACTCACTAGTATATAATTACTTATGCCATAATTCTAATACAGTGTGTATATATTACATCACATTTGTATATATTTTGTACTATCTATACCTGGATATACTATTTAATATAATATAAAAATATGAAGAAAATGACAGTCAAGTACCCCATAATAAACGTCAAATGATCAGGATGAGGTTTTAATTCATTAAACTGTTCAATAATTTAATACATATCTGTAATTTGAACCTCTACAAAAAGGCATTTACAGATTATGCCTACTGATCTTTGTTGGCAGATAGCAAAGAAACGTGGTGGAATTAGAAACAGAAGACAGAGTGCAAGTGGAATCAAGAAGTTTACAGGAAGATGATACTGTTGGCTGCTCAGCAGTCTCCCTGCTGTGATATGTGTAGCTACATCCAAACAGTTGGGGGTGCTGGCCTTAGCTCACTTTGCCAGCTAGCTTCCTACTGCAGCAGAAAGAAGTTAGCATGCACAAACCACAGCATCTGCTGACTTGTCTCAAGCCTTCCCATGCACTTAAGTAGGGGAATATCTCAATTTTGGATCTCAGCACAAGTTTAACATGCTGTTTGACAGTGGCAAAAAAAAAAAAATACTCTGAGGGCATATGGCAAATTTTGATATCAGGGAACTTGTGACTTAAGTAGAAAGGGAACTGCAAAGCTTACTAGAGTTGGGCAACAACTGAACATGGTTTAGGATATAATATTGTTTAAATCTTGTATTATGTTTGTTCTTGAACTTGGCCTCTTGGTTCTAGTGACCTCTAGTCTTAATATATGAGTTATGCAATAAAAATACCAAAGAGGGTACCCACTAAGAATTTTTGACGCATAAAAGAAGGTAGCAGGTTGATCTAGAAAACACGTGAGAAGAGTATGAGGCTAGAGCGAGACAAAGGCATCAAGTACATTTGTCACTATGGCTGTTAAGGCCAAAGTGACACTGATAAGTAAAATGAGGCCAAGGCTTATTTTTACTTAGTGCTTGCTTATTAGCATAGTCCTTGGCACACCTTTGCACCTGTATGACTCCCTCCTAGAAAATATCTAAGCATGGTTTGGGAATAACATGTGAAGTGCTGGAGAGTGATCTCATCCTTTGGTGACAGTGGAATAAAATGTGTGTGTGTGTATGTGGTCCCAGCCACAGCATTGCATATATATATATATCAAGAGAGAGAGGACCTTTCCCATGCTGAGAAAGAACTCTTCACATTCTGATCAGCTTGGCCGTCAACAAGCATCACAAGACACAAGATGCTGAAGCAAGAGGCTGTGTTAACACTCGGATTGCTTGTCACACACAATGGTCTTTGCCTCATCCCTGATGGGGGAGGGAAGTGCTGCTGCAGCAGCCTGGGAAGCCATCCAGTGGGAGAGTTATCTGCGTTGAGCGCATCCCTGGGAACGCTTTCTGCCTGTGTCCCTCCTCCCCTCCTGCTGCTGCGCAGGATTTTGCAGATGTTCCTCCCAGAGAAGGCAGCTGCAGCTCTCAGCCTCCTGGTTTCCATCTCCCCGGTGGTCTGGCTCCACCCGGCTATGATGGAGCTGCTGATAGTTGCTCTTTTCCCTAGCTCATCCCTTCACAAGGACTAAGCAGTAGTAGTTAGAGGAAAAGGGATTGTTCTGCGCTTCCCCCCCTTCCCTCCCCCGCCTTGTTTCCTGGATGTGTAGCTGTAGCCTTCCCTGTTTTTCCCCCTAGTGTTTCTCATCCCCTTTCTTAACCAGCATGTAAACAACCACGAGAAAATTTGAGTTTGCAGATAATCTATATTTACAGTCGGATATGGTCTTATAGTTTACATAGCAGCCTGGGATGTAAATAAGTGGGGTTTTTTTCTCCTTGCTTAAGAAAAATGGCCTCGTAGAATTTAAAGTGAAGAAAAGGTTTACATTGGGTTTTATTCTCATCCTTTTGTTACAATTTTATTATTTTTGTTCCATGCAAGGAGGTTTGGATCTCTCCATTCCCCACGCAAGGACAGTGTGGCTGTGTGCTAGCATGCACTTCATCTTGAAAACGCATTTCGTCTGTTTACAAGTTTCATTTTAAGGGCAAAACCCTAAGGCAAGAAAATGCGTCATCTCAGGACTGCTGTGACCCTAGAGTATGTCCATGCCACAGTTGGGAAATGTGATGACTGCATGTCTCGGCCTACTCAAAGTTGTTTTTATACAGTTAGCTGAAAAACACTAGTGTCTGAAGTGAACTGAGGAAAAAGCAGTTACTTGCAGGACTTTTCTGGGTTTGGAGTCTGCTGGCAGCAGTCCTCACAAAGGTAACATGGATTTTTTTTTTTCTTTTCCCATCCCTCCCAAATCATAACTCTAAGGTCAGACTTATGACATCTTCTCAGGGTTGCAGAAATTCACCAAGCCGTAGCACAATGGCAGCTTTGCAGCACTAGAGACAAGAAAATTTACTGTTTTGGTTGTGCCACTTCGCATCAATAGAGCATGCTGGGCTGAAGAACATGAAACGGTCCATGACTGAACAGTCAACACAAAGCTGTTTTTACACTGAGGGTCTGCATTTGGCAGCCTTAATATGAAAATAGCCAATGTTACCTGGCTGGCAATAAACAGGGACAATTCAAATCACTGGTTTGGGGAGAAATTCTGTATGGGGGCTTTTCTAGGTGTGTGTATATGTGGAAATTACAGAATGCTGGTTTTGCTGCCACAAATTTCAATTTCATTGAGATTTAGTGTCATTTCAATGTCCTTAAAATTTCTTTTTTTTGGAAGACAAAATGTAATAATCTACATTCAGATATCCACGCAGAAATTAGCAATGCTCCAGATTTTTACCAGGTTATGCCCTCCACTTGTACATTAGATATATGCAAGCTTTACTCTCTTTTAGACAGCTTATTACTTGCAATTAGCTAATGTCCTCTGCATATTTTATTTTATCTTATTTTACTGCAAATAATAATGAATGGCAATGACAATTTAGTTTTGGGAAAGACTATTTTAAAAAATAGATATGATTCATTTGCAATAAAGCGTGTTTCTGCAGGCAGGCACAGCTCTGGGATCACCAATACAAATACTTCGAACAAACCTGTGCTTGTGATCCTGTCATTGTATCTGGGATTCAAACCAGTTTCCCTGCAGAAGAAACCACATAGAATTTCTGTGTCTATTAATTTCTGAGGTGAGCTTGGAATTGTGACCTTGGAGACCCTTTTATTTCTAGCTTTTATTCCTCTTGTACTTCTTGCATCTTGAGGGCATGACCATCGCTGTAGCTTCACTGTGGCCCGGACTGTAAAGCATTATGCAAGTGCCTGCAAAGTGGCTTTCCTGCTGTGCTGATATTTCGAGCTGGAAGATTTCCATCCTAGCGAAAGGATAAGATAAGCCTAAAATGTATTTTCTGTAAGGAATGGAAAAATGCTTGCCCCTAAAGACCTTATGGACTGTAAAAACTGCTGCTGAGCAGTACAACATAAGCATCAAACCCAGAAACCAGAGCATGGAGTGAAGCTCTGCAAGTAAAGGGTAGTTTTAGTCTCTAGCTGAACTTGAAAGCAGTCATGAAGTAGTTGGGTGGAACCTGG
>VWYK01098402.1:29170-40333 GCA_013399775.1 Semnornis frantzii
AACCTGCTTGAAGAAAATATATCTATATATCTTTAGGGTGAATTGCTTCATAGAGATGACTGTCAAAGTCAGTTTTTCTAGGCATCTACATATCTCACAGGTCTCAGACAAAAGATACGCGCGTGGTAGGTTTTGTTTGATCTCTGTCTCTTCTCTAGTAGCGCTTGAACCAGCAAGGCTGTTGTTGCAGGACACTCGACTGTACACAGTTTAATAAAGTTAAATAGCGTCGGGATCTCTCAGGGTGGAGTCTTTGCTAGGACACGTTTGGTCTCCTCTCCGCAGGGAGAGCGCCTCTCCTTATCGCTCTGCCCGGGGCCCGGAACGGCGGCGGGTCCGCGGCGTGTCCCTGCCTGTCCCGCCGCCCGCTCTGCGGTCGCGCCGGGACGCTGCTGACCCGGCCGCCGGGGCTCAGGATGCCGTCGGGCCGCACAAGCGGTTTGTGTTCACCACTTCTTTCAGGTCACTCTCCGGTTTGCCGGCTACCATAAAAGGCCAAGTCTGTAGCCAGGAAAAGACACGAGTGGGAAAGGGGTTACATAGGGGAAAATGCACATTGCAATGCTGATTTCGCCAGCGGGTCCAACTCGGAAGCGCCTCAGGGCATGAAGCTCCCCACCCACCGCTTGAGCCCTCGTTCGGCAGCGTTCAGCGGGGCTCGGGATGGGGCAGTCGCCGCTGGCTCCGGCCCGGGCCTTTTGCCATTAGCCGGCGGCTGACACCGCTTCGGTTCCTAGCCGCTGCGGGCTGCGCCCTGGAGTCCCCGGCGCGGCAGGGCCCATCTGAACCGCAGCAGCTCGGGCACCTACTCGTCCCCCTGGCACGGCCGCTGCCACCTCCCTGCCTTGGCCATGACCAACGTGGGGCCTCTGCCCTGCGGAGGCTGCCTCACACTCCACCACCGCTGCGCTATTCGGGCACAAGGGCAGCCTGGGTCCCTCGGCATCCCCCTGCCACTCTCCTTGGGCTCCGGCGGCTCGGAGAGCAAGGTTTGCTGTGTCTCTGTGAAAGGCAGGAGTTGTATCTGAATTGGGTGTTGGCCTTGTTTTACTTCATTTCCCCCCCCCATGTTATTGTGCTGAGTAATTTGATTTTAGCCAAAAAAGTATCTCCCAGGCCTTTATGAGCTAGCACAGCAGGCAATGTTCTTTCCCCCAGAATTTGGAGCTCAAAAGGCAGTGACAGAAGGTGGTGAAATGTACCGATGGATCCTCTGCCATTCCTTTATGGAGCAAGGTCTGAGCATGTGGGCAGTGCAAAGACTGTATGTTTGAAAGGAGCCCAAGAGAATTTTGCCCATACCCAGGTTATATCAGCTGCTTGCATTTTTAGAGTTGGAAACTGGGTGTTTCTGGTGGCTGGGTATAGAGATCCTGGGCTGCTGGGGAAAACTTCCTGTGGATGGTGGGAACAGCTGGAGGGATGCCATGCTGCCTAGGGAGACTTTGTGGAGTGCACCTGGGGCAGACACCCCTCCTTGGGGGTCCACACTGGTATTCATTTCTCCTTTGCCACTTTACACAGATAGAAGAAGTGTCCAGAACCCAGAAAACCTGAGCGGCTGAGCACAGAAAGCCAAGAGCTCCATCTTAAAAAAGCTAGGACTTCGGTGAACTAGTATGGCAGGAAACATTAAGGTAGAGAGGAGGAATAGGAATAAATCCTGATTCCATCCTAAGGCATACTTTTCTCTACCAAAATACCTATACCCGTCTGCTTGCAGGTAGAAAGCTGCCATCAACCTGCTGAGGTTTCTTACACGTTTCTGGGGCAGTAAAGCCTGTCCCTACCTATCTGTGGCTTTGTGGCCCCTGCTTGTCTCCTGAAGGTGATTGTCAGAAGCAGTATATGGGGCCTGGGAGCAGGGCACAAGGTAAGAGGGCAACTGGAAGCCTGTTCCTTCACAGAGTGCCCCTTGCCACCCCACAGGCACCATGCACTCTGTGAGAACCACAGTGAGGATTTCTTCCCGCGAGTGCCCCATCTTAGCTCCTCACCCGCCTCTCCCCCTGCACACACACACACAGAGTGCCTGGCCCTGGCAGGCTGGGACTTACCAAGTTGACTGGGTGGATGTAGCCATTCTCATACTTGTCATTGGCCAGGATCTGCCGCAGGTGAGCGATGTAGCTGGAGGCCAATCTCAAGGTGTCCAGTTTGGAAAGCTTTGTGTCGGGGGGCACCCAGGGCAGGGTGGTCTTAAGCCTGGAGAAAGCTTTACTAAGGACCCTCATCCTTGCCCTCTCCCTGGCGTTGGCAGCATTTCTCTGGACCTGCTTTCCCTCCTGGCTCACTCCATTTAAAGGGCTCTTCTTGGGGGGAGCTTTTTTCCTCTTGCCCGAGGCCCCTCTCCCCTTCAGAGGGGAGCCATTCTCGCCATTGGATCCCTCCTCGTTGCTCTCGGTGGACGCCCCAAACTCTTTGTTAGTATCCATTTTCAGGCCATCGCACTCCAGCATCTCCACCTCCTGCAGATCTTCCACATCACTGAGGGACCCAGTGGACATGGTCTGGAAGATGCCAAAGGACCAGCGGGAAAGGGGGAGGGGGAAGGAGGAAGGGCAGCTCCTCAATTTTGCTTCAAGACGGCAGAGGAGAGAAGGGGTACCAGTATTTTCCTCCCCTTCTCTCCCTCCCTCAGCGCTAAGGCACAATACCAGTCCAGAGAGGATCCCCGCCCTCCCACCCCCCAACTCTGCTTTGCCCGTGTTTGAGGGAGGGAGGGAGTGTGTGTGAGAGAGAGAGAGGGAGAGGGAGAGAGAGAGAGAGAGACGAGGAATTTAGTGAGGACACTAGTAATTTATCTGGGGGATAAGAGAGGCGGATCCAGCCCAGGGGAGGGGCCCTGCCCGCTGAGCACGCCACATCCCCAATCACAGACCTTTGCACAGGACAGGGAACGAAGTACCCCGGCAAGCCTTTGCTGAGAGCTCAGAACTGGGAATTCAAATCTTCACAACTGGAGCAAAGCAACTCCCTCTGTCTCTCCCCCGGCTCTGTCTTTCTATCCTCCCCCTTCCTCCTCCTCCTCTTCTCCTTCCCCATTTCCCTTTCCAGCACAGGGCTGCTCTCCCCCTTCCTGCCTCCTAGATGACCCAGGCATCTGGTGTCATGATTCTTGACGAAAGCCAAAATGGGTCATGAGCAGAGAGTGCAGCAGATCCACCAGCCGAGCCTTCCAGGGAGCTTCGTAATGCTTGCCATCAAAACGCTGTCCTGTAACCTAATCTGGAGGAGATTTGTGGATGATTATATTTGCAAACACATCCTGTCCAGCTACTAGTGTATTCCAGGAAGGGAGCGCTCTGCCGCCCAGCCAGCCCTGAGGACCTCACCATCGCAGTCCAGGGGCTGGAGGCAGGAGAAGCTGACTTCTTCCAGCCTTCCTGGGTAACCTTCAACAAGTCACAGTCCTTTCCTCCTCTTTGAGTCCCCTCAATTGCTGCCCGGTTCACAGGTGTGGTGGGCAGCTGAGATCCCAGCGGTCTGCCAAGCCTCACTGCGCCAAAGGAGAGCACCACAGTGCTGCGGAGGGTCAACAGGGCTGTGGATGAGGCAGCAAGGGTAGGCACTGAAATGAAGGAAAAGGGAGGGGGTTATTGGGTGGTCAACATCACACAAGAATCCCCCCTTTCTTGGCATGTGGTTGCAGTGTAGATGTTGTTCTGCTGTACTTAAAGAGCATTTTGTCCACTGATTTGTGCATACTCAGAAGTCAGGGAGTTCTGTCTGAATAAAGAGGCAAGATAAGGCCCCTTCTGTGGGAGCAGTGGGAGTGAGGGCATTAGGTCATACTCTGCAACCACTGAAGCCAAACATTCCAAATCATTTTACCACTGGTGTGAATGAGCAGGTTGCTGTGTGGTTTGAATGACCAAACATACATGCAGTTACAAGATGTAGCTGCAATTACAGACTTTATGCACAAGAGTATTCAGTCTTCATGGAGAAGGCTTTTAAAAGCACTTAACCTTGGCCTAATTCTTCTTCCCCTTCAGGGAAGGGGAAGAATCTTCTCACATCTTCTCCTAAAGCCACATGTGGAGCACGGAGAGGCTGGTGAAGGATGAATTTGCTCCCATAGATCCCTTACTCCTCACATGCTTCCTGCAATTTCACAGGTCCTCTGGCAACCTGGGTTTTCAACACAAGCTAAAGAGCTGGCCACAATCTGCGTGCAAGACTTTTGTGGACTCAGTGACTGATCTGATTGCAGGAGCTACTGCACTTACTCAGCTGATTATCTGAGGATTCATATGGCTCTGGGCAAAAATGTACAGATTGAGAAGTCACCATGGCATGGCTTTAGAGCTAATCCAAGATCACTGGAGCCAGAGAAAAGTCTCTTATGGATCTGTGTGGGCATCACACTGGGTTTTCTGCATACATGAAACAGAAAAACAAGCAAACAAACTCTGGAAGGCCAAATAGGTACATCTGCCAAGAGCAATGTACTGTCTGCAGATGAATGTTTCAGTAGGAGGCAGAATGTCGTCTTTCATAACGAAGGAAGTCCTTCCTGTCTTTTGATCCATCTTGTTTCCTTGGCTCACATTAGCCAGAAGAAAAAGGACAGGTCTAAACTTTACGCCAGCTCTTCACTGTTTGGCTGGAAGATAACACCTTCCCACTCACAACAAGAGAAGTACATTAAGATATCCTATCTCCAACTCTGGGCTCTTGGGAATTCACAAGCTTCTAACATCATGTTATGTTAACAGTGCCCTGTTTGTGTTTTCTCTGTGTGTAAACTAAACAGATTGTCAGCATATCAGTCCTAATTAATGAATTAACTTTGATTTTTTTTTCCTTATAACATCCGTGTTGCAGATCCAAAAATATTACTAATCACCGGTGCAGAGATTTATGAGCGTCCTTATTTTCTAGGACTGATTGTTGTTTGTGCAGGTGGAGATTTAAATGGCCATATCCATTGCAGAGATTTATAGTCCAAGTGATTGATGTTAGAAATGAGCTACAAGAGTCTTACTGGAGCAAGGATGACAGAAAACCAAGTTGAAGCCACTTGTGTCTCTAAGCGTGAATGACCGGAGATCAAAATATCCCACGCAGACTCACATCCTTTCTATTATTTGTTTTAATCTTTACCTGAGTAATTTCTAAAAAATTGCTCTAAAAACAAATGAACTGGCCTCTTAAAAATGCCTTTTGTAGTATGCTGCTGCATGTGCATGCTGAAGATCAGGGTATGCATACATGTGTGTCATGAACCTTTAGCTTCACATTTGAAGTTTTACTGACTCCCATCTATTTGCGAGTCCTCAGAGCCAGTAAAACTGATCTGAGACTGACCATGCACTTTCATGGAGATGCAAGTCACATTCTTGTGTCCGTTTTGTGGAGATGATTGTGTGTGTGATGTATACTCATGTGTAATGTAATGTATATTGAGTCCTTTTGCATACAAACTATTGCACTCTCATTTTAACAACACGATTGCTACTTTTTCCCATTGCAAGGGGCCAGCATGGGCAGACTTAAAAACTGTGTCCTCTCACCTCCAGGTAGCTCCTGGTTCCTTGCGTGTTTGTTGCATGAATCAGACCTCTCCCTTTCCAAATTTTCTGCTCCTTATGTCTCTCCTGGCAAACTCAGGGCTCGTGCCCCTACTCTGGCAGTCAGTTTCAATCCCTATCCTCTCATTTACCTTGCTCAGTCCTCTTGATTCTTGTTCCAAGTGGCAATTGCAGTTGGAGGTAGAGAATGATAGGGCAGAGGCCAGCTCAATCCAGGGTAAAGCTGGCATGACTGCAGCCATCACATATGGTATGGCCACTTCTCCAGTTAAATGGGACCACAGATCAACCACCAGGTTAATAACTGGCTGGGAAAGACAGATGGAGCTAAAGTCCTTTTGGCCTTTCTAGTAGTTTCACATCTTCATTCGTGTTTTAAAAAGAATACTGAAATACTGGCATGGAGAACATCAATACAAATCTGTGGGTTTCCCCTGGAGGTGACTTTCTCCTCTGCTCTGGCTACACAGGAAAATGCATTTCTTTTTCACTTCTAATGAGGACCCACTATGCCACAAGATCATTGAGGACATTGCAGGAGTGCTGCCTAGTCTGAAGGGTGTGAGGTGTGGGACATGTCACACAAAGGCTTATGCTGGTCTATGGCAGGTTACAGATTTCCCTCTGGGGAAAAAAAAACCCAACCAAAATTCCCAACACTTTTTATGCTTCCAACCTTCCCTCCCCTGAGCTGGAATAACACAGTAATTTGAGAATGGCTTTGGAACATGAGGCCAAGTTTTCTGCAAGTGTCTCATGATTTTGTGTGGCATGGCTTGGGGTTTTTTTGTTTGTTTGGGGGGGTTTATTTAATGTTCTGTGTCATTTATCAAGGCACCATATTTTTACTCTGCATTGAACAGTCATCCAAGAAAAATTTCAGATCACCCACAGCTGAGGAAAACATAATCAGTAGCTGGTTTAAAAACTCTTCACCCAAATACAATACAGGTGTTTTCCTGTGTTTGGAGAATAACCAAAGAAGTCCCCCCCAGGCAGCCAGCTGATCATGAATCACATTCAGTCAGGTTTGAGAACAATCAGGAAGAGAAGTACAACTGGATTAGTGTTTTCAAGCTGCAATTAAAAGAAAATCAATCTGCCTGTGCTGAGATTTCTCCCGCTTAGTCTACCCAGAAACTAAGTAAAATGGTGGAGGGATGTCAGAAGCCTATCTTTACATATATTGAGTGAAATAAAACTAATAATATAGCATTATAATTGAATAATACTGCTATTAACTAACACTATTAATAAAATACTAATACTACTATTAATATAATAAACTCTTTGGTATTTTTGTGATAGGATTCTGTCTTGTCCATTGGCAGACTGAGAGAATTGGGGCTGTTCATTCTGGAGAAGAGACCTTATTGTGGCCTTCCAGCATCTGAAGGGGGCCACCAGGAAAGCTGCTGAAGGAGTTTTTAGGATGTCTGGTAGTGATAGGACTAGGGGGAATGGAGCAAAACTTGAAGTGGGTAGATTCAGACTGGATGTTAGGAAGAAGTTCTTTCCAGTGAGGATGGTGAGACACTGGCACAGGTTGCCCAGGGAGGTGGTTGAAGCCCCATCCTAGAGGTCTTTAAGGCCAGGCTGGATGTGTCTCTGAGCAACCTGATGTAGTATGAGGTGTCTCTGTTTGGAACTAGATGATCCTTGAGGTCCTTTCCATTTCTGACAATTCTATGATTGTAGAGGATGGAATGCACTGAAAAAAATGTTCAAAGTTGTTTATAACAGTGAGGTAGGCTTTTGGAAAGACCAGGGCATGGAAACCCTCCTGTGGCTCCTTTACAGTGCTGTGTATCTGTTTCTGGTCACAGTTTTGGTTTGAAAGATACAAGACATTGCAATATATAACATAAAGCATTACAGAAAGTGCTCTCATCAGACCCCACCTGGAGTCCTGTGTGCAGTTCTGGAGCCCCCAGCACAGGAGGGACATGGAAGTGTTGGAGCGGGTCCAGAGCAGGCCACGAAGATAATCAAAGGGCTGCAGCAGCTCTGCTATGAGTACAGGCTGAGAGAGTTGGGGTTCTGCAGCCTGGAGAAGAGAAGGCTTTGAGGAGACCTTAGAGTAGCCTTCCGGTATCTGAAGGGGGCCTACAGGAAGGCTGGGGAGGGACTGTTGACAAGGTCTTGCAATGACAGGACAAGGGGCAATGGGTTTAAACTGGCAGAGGGGAGATTTAGACTGGATGTTAGGAAGAAGTTCTTTCCAGTGAGGATGGTGAGACACTGGCACAGGTTGCCCAGGGAGGTTGTGGCTGCTTCCTCCCTGAAGGTGTCCAAGGCCAGACTGGATGAGGCCTTGAGTGAGCTGTACTAGTGGGAGGTGTCCCTCCCTGTGGTAGGGGGTTGGAACTAAATGATCCTTGAGGCCCCTTCCAACCTTACCATTCTATGATTCTATGAAAAAGTAAGGTCATTACTAAGACATTACTAAGACATTACTAAGACAAGACTATCCCGAAGAACTGGCTCAAGAGGCAAGTATTTGCATTACTACCCTTCCCCAGGAAATCCAAGTGTTGTGCTTTAAAGCCTTGAGAAATCAGAGATTTTTGAGAAACCATTTTCTAGGAAAGTTTATTGTGGCCATCTCCCACCCCTTGCCCCAACAATATTTATTTCTCTTCTCATTTAGAAATATCTAAGTTTTGCTGATACCAAGGACGGGAAAATTACAGCCTGACTGATTCCAGCTTAGAACATTTAAAAAGGAAATAAACTACAGTTTCAAGAAAATTTATGTAGAAATTTATGCAGTAGCTGTCATTCCATTTCGTGTGACTCTTTTAAACCTTGGAATGTTACAGACCCCATTGAAACTCTGGGAAATGGAGTTCTAAAAATTTCTTTATTGAGAACACATTTTATGAAACTCAAACTATTTAAATTCTGACTTTATATTTCAGTGGTTTTTTTTTTTTTTCACAATGAAGACAAAATCTGTGACGTGTTAGTAGTGCTCTTGTCTACTGCAGAGAGTACGTGACAGGTAATAACTGGATAATTTCTACCACCCTGACTTATGCCATCTGGTGCTTTTTCCTTTGACTAGCTTCACAAAAATCAGCAGGAGGAAAACAGGCTGTGTGAACAAGAATGGCAAAGGCTGTGTCTGTAGAAATGAAGTTGTGGTTAAATATCCTGGTGGCTAAAAGTGATACTGACAAGGAGGCCAGTGTCCTAATCGCAAAGGATGCATCAAATACCTCTGTGACTCATTTCCCCCTCCTATGCCAGATCTCTGGTGCTGCTGCTTTGTTAAGCAATGTCTTGCAAAGGATTTGTCAGCTGGAAGCTGGGTGTAACAGAAACAAGAATCATGTAAACTGTAGAAGTTACTGAAACAGAAATGAGACAGATAATTCTCAACATGAGCACTGGGCCCAAAATTGTAATTAGCTTTTTGCAAACACATAAGTGAATCTCCTTCTGCTGAATGCCTGCAGGAAGCAAGCCTAAGTGGCTGAGTCATGCTTGGTTTATAATGCACATTTATTCCCATGAAAAAGGAGACTCAGAGACAGTGAAGGGAGGTATCCATTTCCATCTCTGCTGCAGAGACTATTACTATCCACTGCTTCCAGGATGCACCTCTGAAATATTACTACATAGTTAACATTGTAAACTGCAGACTCTTTTATGAAATGGTCAGAAGAGAAATATGCAAAAAAGCCAATATATCTAATGCAAAATTATCACTGAGGATTAAAGTGCAGACATAACTGTTTTATTTTGAATATCTCTTTCTGTGATGTTCCTTTGTTGGCTAATGCTTTGCGTTTTTGCGGCTTTAAGACATGATGAAGTCTGTCGATAAGAAGCAAATTCTCTTTTGCCTTCCAATAATTAGCACGTGAGATAAAGTTCTGGAAAATAAAAAAGATTTTTTGCTTCACAGGGAAATTTGGAAAAGAAGAACACTTTGTAAGGGCGTGGCAGAAAGAATGTCAACTATTGTGGTGAGGTTTTATTGCCTCTATGGTTTCTGGCATGATGCGCACACATGTAGACACAGAGTTTCTGAAATTCTCATTCATTTAAAGTGCTCACAGCTTCTGAAAGTTGACTTCTCACAGCATCCATCATTGAATGTAGTAGGTCAGCCTACATTGTCTGCTCCCATCCAAATGAAGCATCACGTGCTGGGACTCAGACTCTTTGTGGACTATTTTACACTATGACATGTCGAGTTGGACACAGTTTGAGCTGTTGAACTCCCTGCACTCCATTTGCCATGGGAGATTTGCATGTTACCAGCTCTGCTAGGTGATCACATAAAAACTTTAAATACAGATGTGCAGTGAGGGAGTTGACTAACTGAGGCAGCTGGGGTTGTTCAGCCTGGAGAAGCTAGCTAAGGCTCTGGGGAGACCTCACAGCAACCTTCCAGTACCTGAAGGGGGCCTACAGGAAGGATGGAGAAAAGCTGTTTACAAAGGCCTGTGGTGATAGGATGAGGGGCAATGGCTTCATATTAGAGAGGAGTAGCTTGAGATTGGATGCTAGGAGCAAGTTCTTTACCGTGAAGGTGGTGGAACACTGGAATGGGTTGCCCAGGGAGGTGATTGTGGCCTCATCCCATGAGACATTCATAGTGAGGCTTGACAGGACTCTGGGCAACCTGATCTGGTTGAGGATGTCCCTGCTGACATCCAACCCCTGCAGATGGGGTTGGACTAGATGACCTTTAGAGGTCTCTTCTGACCCAAATCATTCTGTGATTCTATGACATCAAAAGGAGTTGCTGCACATAACTGGAAAAATATTTGTGTGCAAAATACTGATATAATAAAAGAGTAAACTGTCAGTATTCAGGTACCCATATGTACAACTACACATAGGGATTCACCCAACACAGTAGTTAGCTGCAGATGTCTTGTAGATGAGTCCTAAATAGGAATGCTATCTGGCAAGGTGGAGGAGAAAGCAGATTACACCTCCTACTCAAGTGACACAGAAAGACCTGTGTCACTGTGTGTTTCTGCTAACTCTGACAGGTCTTACACATACTTCACAAACTGCAACTCTCAGAGCTCCTGGAACACCCCCAAAGTGGGGTCATAGCCCTTTGTCACAGCTGTTTTATGCTGCATGTTGTAGTCCATAATACTAAGTACAGAAAATGGTGGTGTTTTAGAAAGTGGTGTTGCAAAAGCACATGATAAAAGTCTACGTAAGTGATTTGGAGGAAATAGGTAGTTTTCAAAATGAACCAGAGGACAAGCACACCATAAATGTTTTGCTCTCTTTCCCATCCCTGCTCCTCTCTTTTCTTTTGTGTATACAGAGCTGGGATGATGCTCAGACTACCCAGTGTTTTCTTCTTAGCAGGGGTGTGACTAACCCAGAAGAAGGGCTGGTTAAAGGAGGAAATCAGAGACATGAACCATCAGACCTGCTCATCAGGACTCAGGCCTTGCATCCTTGGTCAGTTCAGTGGGAGAGACAGAAAACACCTAAGGGCTGCTCTGAATTAAACAAAAGCGGAAACACCAAGTTTTTGAAATCTGGCAAATAAGACCCTTGTTCCAAGAGACCAACCATTACAGCAGCCTGGGTTTAGGAAGAATGTGGGACTCAGGTGTGTATCTGCTCATCACAGAATCACAGA
>VWYK01098406.1:2789-12905 GCA_013399775.1 Semnornis frantzii
AAAAAAAACCCAAACAACAAAAAAACACAAACCAACAAAAAACTTCCTACCCCATTCAAAATCTTCCAACTTTCAGTGAAGTTTTAATCCATTGATTAAAAAATATCAAAATGCACTATTTTTCAACTGGTTTATGAGAATAATTGATTCGCATCACAGAAAACTGTCATGTATTATCTGAACTTCAACAAACAAGCCCTAACCTTAATTGATGGATGGGATTAAAAAAACCACCAAACAAACATTATTTTGATTAAGTAAGCATGGGCAAAGATGCATTTCCATTTAGCTTTATGTATCTTTGGAGGTACCTTTGTCAAATATCACGGCCATTAAAAAACAGGTAAACTGCGCTGAGAAACAGACCTTTGATTAATTGCATCACAATGTTAAATAGAGAGTTTTCAAAAATAATGAAGAACATCTGATCACACTGCTCTCACTAAGAATATTATTTATATCATTACTAAAATGTTTAAATTATTATAAAATAATTTTAATTTTCTTTTTAATTCATGTTATTTACTATTTCTCTCCTATTAAGAACATTCATTATTTTAATTAATATTAAAATAAATACAACAACAAAGTTATTTAAAAACTTTTTTTTTTTTGCATCCTTTTTTAGTTTCTGGGCTTTGGTGTATTTTTATAATGTGCATAATAGTACAGTAGTACAAGTCTATAATTTATAAACAAAAGTATATATATATGGGAGTGCATGCTCAAAAACATTTTTGCTGATGTGGTGCATGATCAAAAGTAGTGGAGATCACTGCACTTGCCAAGCACAGAATAAATGCAATTCACTCAATTTTTAAGCACCTTTAAGCAACTTCATCATTTATTTAAAGTAAAAGAGTAAAATTCAGTTTCACGGAATATTCATCACTGTATGTTGCACTGCAAGTACATCAAGACTCAAGAGAGAAACCAGAATTTCTAAATAAAGCTTGAGTTACATAAAAGCATCCCAAAGATTTTTGTGGATTTAGTAAGTTATTCTTCAAGCATACTACAAAATTTAGGACACCAAAAATCCCACTAAAAATACGAACAGCTTAATTATTCAAATAAATCCTCATGCCAGCAGGTGGTAAAAGAATCCAAAGCGCACTCATTTTCAATGAAACACAGCTTAATGTCAAGAATTTTTGAAGCAGGCTAACTGTGCCCTTTGGTATAACATTCCAATTAGTCAGGCCTGTTAAATGAAATGCACAGCAGATTGCTCCAAAAAGTTTTCAAGGCACTAGTTAATGGCAAACTTGCAAACATTTAGCAAGACAAATTCCAGGAGCAAATTCAGCTGAAGCTGTTTAAGAGACACAAAATCTCATTATTTGAATTGAAATTGGCAGTTAATTGTGGAAGCAATTACACCATAGATCTACTTGCTTAAATCAAATTGCACTTTACAGTAGGTCACACTAGAGTTACAACCCCACCTTTACAAATAGCTTCCATTAAAAGCTGAACAATCTCTTAAACTATATTTATTTTCTAATAAAGAGAAATAGCTATGCATTTAAACCTTTCTAGATAGGGGAAGAGAGACATGATTCTTTATAAATTAATTACTTGGCTACTGAAGTGAGCAGAAATTGTTTTCATGTTAAATTAATATTTTGAAGATTAAAAACATTTTAACAGCCTAATAGCTCTACATTATCTATAAAACTTCCATTCTGATCAAACAAAATGTTTTTATTATGTTAAATTAAAACAAGACTATTACTGTTAATTAATGCTATTACATTTAATGCTGATTTTAGTTTGGTTTCTTCTCACCTGAAAACCAAAATGCCTGTGAGATGCAGAGGAGTTAATATGTTTTACTTAACTCCTTTGCATCTCACAGGCATTTTTATACTCAGGTATACATTTATATTCTTTAGGTTTTTTCCCCCCAGGTATATGTGCACTTGTGTTTGTATGTGTCTGAAACGGTGGTTTTGAGTGTATTTCATTGCCCATTTTCATCTCCGATTCTTTTTTACTTTAAAAATAAATTTAACCAATTAAAAAGTAACTTTTCCTTGCAAAACCCACCTAATACTCAGCTTCTAAATTTAATTATGGCAATTACTAGGAAATACAGTCATACTGCAATGTCCCTACAGTATGTTTTATACTAAAAATAATATTGGATAGCAACTTATTTTGCATAACTGCCATTTTTATTCAACTCTCTTTAGATTGTATTTTAGTAATCACTAAACCATCGCCACCCCTTTCCATTTCCAGTTCCAGTAATCTTGTAGCCATCTCGCATGTAACCACCTGGAATCATTGTTTAGCATAGACAGTCAAATCTCTGCAGCAACTGGAAAGTATTAATAATAAAAATCTAAAAACCCCAGCTCTTGAATACCAGGCTATTCAACATCTTTGAGATTTCCACAGTGAGAAATTTTACTGTGTAGATACTTGGGAGTAACTGCTAGTATTTTGTACTCCAAGAGCTGCGATGAATCTGTGAATTCTAAATATTTATCTACCCTTCATAGGAATTGAGCTTAGCATCCTCCCAAAAGTAAACATACATGTCTCTCTAGACTACAATCTTCTGTTACTTTCATGAATTATAAAATATAAAACTAATTTAAGGTCTATCAGTATCAAGTTCTTCTAGCATCAAACTACAGACAGATCACTATACTATAAACATAGGTCCGTTAAGTCTAGAAACTCCTTAGCTGAGCCTTGCACTACTTGGTGTTTGGGAAAAGCAAACAAACAAACAAAAAAACTAACTATATTTATACTAGATTTTGTTGCTTATTTCTGATGGTTCTAAAGACAAATCCAGGAAGTCTCAGCACACCTTAATCCTCCTTGAGATACAAAAGATACTTCCTTGAATTAAAATTATTTGTAATGGACTTTGATGAAATAGCATGCAGGGATTAGAAATGCGTTGAAGCAAATTCCTGTTTACCAGAAAAAATATTTACACCTATTTGTCTGCAAATTGCAAACTTTTCCTAACAGTTGGAAAGGTGTTGATATGGCCAGGCAGTCTTCTTGTGACTCATGTTTTTCTTTCAGCTGAGGTTTTAACATGAAATATTAGAACCATTAGAAAAACATCAGCGTAGATTTACATTTTAATAGCAAATTCTGTTAACATATTAAATACCAAGTCTCTCACTCCAAATACTAAAGTTTGCATTAGGTTCTATGTTCATGAATATTTAAGCAAATACATGAAAAAGAGAATAGCATGGGGAGTAGGAGGGTTATGATTATGTTTAAGACTATCCAGCTTTACACACCTTAAGGAAACATGTATTTTACCAGAATATCTGAAAGAACTGTACAAGTAATTTATTTTTCAGCTTAAAGAAAAAAAAATCAAACAAAGACTATGAAAAATTAATTTCAGGCTAACTGACCTGGAAAAAAAGAGGGAAAGGGAAAAAAAGAAAAAGAAAAAAGCGCCTGTTTTCAGTGAAGTGAAAAACTTTCATTCAGGTCACCTTACTTTTCATATTTGAGCAGCCTGTTATCTGCAACTGAATTTAATTCAATTTCTAATTAAAACAGTGACTTCAAATAAGCAGTCAAACATTTTATTTTGTTTTGAGAAGTTTGAATCAAAAGGTGCAGCAGAGACACTTACACTTTGAGGGGATAAGTGGACTATTTCTGGCTTTGCTTTTTCTAACAGTAAATCTTCACCCAGTTCCAGCTGAACTATGAACTATTATGTCTTGCTGACATAACACCACATCCTCGTGCAATCACTCAGCCCAAACAAATGCTTCTCTTATAGAAATTAGATCTCTTTAGCATATTTCAATTTGCATGATCAAAAAACAACCAAAATTGTATCTGAAAAATTACATTCAAAAAAAGTTGCCTTATACTTATCTCCAAAAAAAGGTGAGTAATTTCTATTAGCTAAAAAAGGACTGGGTAATTTCTGTTAGTTGAGAATAAATATTATCTGTTTTCAGAAAGCTTTCAGAATAAGAAAGGTGTCTGAATTTTGTAACAGCTGTCATGAACCAAGACGTTAGTACATCAACCCTTATTAACATGTAAGAAATATAACAGCATGACTAAATACAATAATAAGCAAACAATAAAGGTACATGAGAGGAAGTCTCCTGAGCCCATTTGGTTCAAAACAATAAGCAGGCAGCAACTTAAAATAAGCTATAAACTTTTCCAATGATAAGCAAATAGAACAAGAACACACAACCTTGATCAGTACAATAGACTCCTGCTTGCATTACGTCCTAGTCAGTATTAGTTATGACTAATTTCATCCAGAGAACTTCTCTTAAAAGAGACAAAAATGCTTAGATTTGAATTCCTGGATTTTTCTCAACAGTTGGCCATAGAATTCATATCAGAACCTTCTCTACTGGAGAAGTCGAGATCCAGGCTAAACTGAATTCCAAACAGTAAAATAAAACCCTTCCTTCCCTTGCCTGCCATAGAAAGAAATGAATCTGTAAAATGTTTAATATATTTTGTTTCCAATATATGCATTTCTAGAACTAATTAGTGTTCACAGATGTATCATAATTGTCTTGTTCAGGCTTATTAACAATGTCATGATTAATTACAATGTTTAATAGGCTACCTCAGGTAGAATTCCAAGACTACATCCACAAAATTATGTTTAATGTGTGAAGAGGGAAATGTTAATGCAGAGATGAAGACAAATCATGTATCAAAAATCGAGAATGAAGACAGGTGATTCAAAACCAAAAGGAAATATGTTCTCCCTTCAGATACAAATGTTGCGGACTCCTCATTCAAATGGCAAAGCTTCCCTTTCATTAGTAGTTACAGCCTGATCCCTTACCAGAAGCTTATTCAGATGAAACATTGTATCTGTGCTTTTTTCACATCTTTCTTAAATAGCCCAGTCATCATTTAGATGGTCAGAAGTGCCTGACTAGCCCAAATGAATCTGTTTGGATCCACTTTTAAAGACTATGGAGAACATTTTTCCATCATAAACACAATGCATTGAAACGGAAGATTTTCCAGAAAGTTCTGTGGAAAGTTTCTCAGATTAGTAGGCATACACACTAACTCCAGCACAGCCCTCTTCCAGGAACTTATGGAAGAAGCCTTATTTAAAATATGCATATTGAATCATTTAGAATATTCAGTATTTCATACAGCAAACAACTACTTAGTGAGATTACTGCTTGTTGCTTTGTGCCTGTCTTGCAGTCTGTCTTTAGCCCAAGATAAAACAAACTAAACAAATCAGAATATTTTGAGAGCACGTGAATTTCTTCATGTATGCACATCTGTTCACCTGTGCTCCTGACATCTCTGAAAGTATTACAGTAATTGCAGTCTTGCAAATTTTATTAAAGACCCCATCTGGAGTCCTGTGTGCAGTTCTGGAGCCCCCAGCACAGGAAGGACATGGAACTGTTGGAACAGGTCCAGAGGAAGGCCATGAAGATGATCTGAGGGCTGGAACAGCTCTGCTATGAGGACAGGGTGAGAGAGTTAGGGTTCTTCAGCCTGGAGAAGAGAAGGCTTCCAGGAGACCTTAGAGTAGCCTTCCAGTATCTGAAGGGGGCCTACAGGAAGGCTGGGGAGGGACTATTTACAAGGTCTTGTAATGACAGGATGAGGGGCAATGGCAGAGGGGAGATTTAAACTGGATGTTAGGAGGAAGTTCTTTACAGTGAGGGTAGTGAGACACTGGCACAGGTTGCCCAGGGAGGTTGTGGCTGCTCCCTCCCTGGAGGTATTGAAGGCCAGGTTGGACAAGGCCTTGAGTGACCTGTGCTAGTGGAAGGTGTCCCTGCCTATGGCAGGGAGTTGGAACTAGATGATCCTTGAGGTCCCTTCCAACCTTACCATTCTATGATTCTATACACACTCAACTCATATGATATGCCAGAGAAAGGTTATGTACATTGCAAGTATAGGAAAAAAAAAATTAATTGGTGTTTGCTGATTTGCCTTTTTAGATAAGAGAGTACAACCATAAATTTGAAACCAAGTCTTATTACTCCCACTGCTTTCATAATTAATTGCTTGTGAAAAAGTTAATAAGGTTTACTTTTATAATGCAGCACAAAAATGTCAGAATTCTAGCACAGTCAAAGAAATGCAAATTGCCTTTTACAGACAATTCTGCTGATTTACTCAGTGTTTATTTTTAGCACAATTAAACTTCCTTCTCTAGAAATGGCAAATTATAAACTATTCATGTCCAATGTGGTTTTTAATCATTTAAAAAAAAAATGGTTTGTAATTAATCACTAAACCTTTAGATAAGTAATAAACAAAGCTCAGATAATCCATGAGCCTATAATGAGAAAATTGAGACCGTGAATTTAATAAACACTCAAAACAGCCAGGAAAGATCAACTTTCCCTCTAATTTTCTTTTTCTAAATTTCAAATTGGAAGCCATTTTTCAATATTGAGCATTTTGTATTCACATATATTTGTGAAAATCATGCATTTATTGAGGAAAGCTACAATTTTAGTCAAAACTCTCTCTGATATCCAAAGGGCAGAAAGTGACTTTTAATACATGCAACAAAAAAAATTAAAAATCACATTTTGTGAAATCTCAGCCTATGCCTATTTCCAGTTGGAAACTCTCCACATATAGAGAAGAGTCACCTGTACAGTGAAGAGTACTTTCCAAGACCCAAAGGAGCAAAGCATTCTTCTTTCAAAGGATTTATCTGTAAAACTATATTTTGGAATAATGAATGATCTGTTCTGCTGCTGTTCCAAGGCAGTGCTATCGTATGAGTGAACTGACTGCACTTAAGCAAAGGAGAAGTACTTTGGATCTTGGAAAGTCCTCTTCACTCTACAGGTCATTCTGCTCTATACGTGGTAAGTTCCACGCAACTTTTAAAATCTGTTACAGGTTACCTCATCCTCCACAGGTTCTGTTAGGGCCTGAGCTGACCCTATATATATAGTGTGAACCAACATCCACCAGCATTCTACCAGTCTCATAGGACTGCTTCCAGTGCCCTAATCAGGTTTTTCTCCCCCCACCCCACCCCACCCCAAAAAAACCCAAAACAAACAGAAAACAAAAACCTGACACACTTCTCCCTCAAAAATCCAGATTATAAATCTTATTCAACTTTTAAATTGAGTCCAGGATACAGTTAATTTTCCCATCTTCTGAAACATAACACATTCTTTAGTGGAAAATTATCAGAATTCGCATACTCACCCCTATCCATAGGCATAATCATGGATACCCTTTAAGTAAATCACACTTCAGTTAGCTGAAAACAGTTAAAATAATATTGATATTATGTTGATATTGACGGGTAAGTGTCCATAGAAATGGCTACAACTTAAATTAGGGCCTATGAACAAGTACATTGTGCTTTCAGAAGACTTTATAATATCTCTTGACTTTTTCACCATTTGAATAAATGACTACAAGACAAGGGCTTTTGAGAGGTTGCTGATTAAAGTGCCCTTTATTGTTAAAAGCGTAATTAAGTAATGCTTGAATTTATAACTCTCTTCAGGGAGTCCACACTCCTAAAGAAATTAGAAAATGGCACAGCTAGAAAGTCATCCAGTTAATAATACCTTTTAATTATCACAGCTAGCCTGTGTGGCATTCACATTTGCAATGTTTCATTTTATTTAAAGAAATTAAAGTGCAGATCGTGTCACAAAACTCTTCTCTTATGCATTGTCCAGCATCTATTAACCAAAATATAATTTAAAAACAGCATGGAGTTATAAATAGCCTGCTGTTTGGAATAGCCTGTCAGTCTGTTTCAAATTATATATGTTTAGCTAACAGCTCTCTAATTAGCACTCGCTTCTGACTATACAGCTTCTAAAATGTTTATATTGGATGTCACAAATTACTGTCTAATTACACATTATTTTGCATAAAATATAAATATCTGTCCATAATATTTTTAAAAGTCCCGTCATCACTACATGACTACAAGATACACTATGGATATTCCAAGCCCTAAAAAGAGTGTTTAAGCACAATAGCAACTTTACTGCACCAAGAAAGATCAGCTATAGTATGAGTGCATTACTTCTAAAATGCATTTTACTTAGAAAATCAATAGCGTTTGGGTTGTAGGGGAAGTGATGAAGAGCCCAGAAAAATCAACATTCTTTTTAAACAGCCCTTTCAAGTCACTGAAATGCGAAAGGAAACTGAAGACAGTCTAAGCTGTATCAGATGCAGACCAGTCTCCTTTCTCACAGCTAAACTACAGCCAGCAGATAACTGAATTTTCTTTTCCCTCAAACTCTAGGCCACACCACTAAACCAGAACTGTGGATTAGGGGTGGGAGGGGGGAAATCTACTATAAACCTCCTCTCTCTCTGAAAAGAATTGGCCAACATCTAAATTGGAGGAGTGCTTGGAAGAAACAAGCAGTTTTCCCATTGACACCTGAACCACTGTAATCTATTCATGACTTTTTTCTTCCTTTATTACCACGAAGTGGCCTCCAAATTTTCACGTGAAAAGTACCAGTCTCTCTGTGTGCCTGTACATTTAAATAGGATTTCTTTGTCAAAGATGTTTAAATATTTCTTTGCCCTATTCGTGTTCATTTATCTGTAATCTAGCAAACAACATCTCAATGACCATATAACACAATTATTCTTTCAGGCAGGCATGGACAAGACACATCCTTAAAGACAGAGAAGAGTTAGTAGATATTTTTTCCCCCAATTATTGTATTTGCTGAAATCCCCCAAGGACATATTTCCCACGCCACTTTGGAAAAGAACCATGTATTTCTTCATAAATTCTCAGTTTTGTTATTTGAGATGCATAAACATTTTTTACAGTCAGTCTTGGCATTACTGCTTGTTAACCCTTCCTAGAATAAAATGCTCTCAGTGATAGAATCCAAATAATTTCAGTAAGAGCTGCATTACAGAAACATGAAAATGCCAGTCCACATCCATAGGGGCTGACACTGAAAAGTTAAAAAGCCAGCCAGGTTGCACTTTCTCTAATAATAGTTGATCACTGTTTCTTTCTTAATAAAACCAAGACAAACTCAAAAGAGCAGTTTCCGTTTCCTCCAGGGCCCTAAATTACTTTAGATATCCTCACATCTCAATACCCTAGTTATTAATTTTTTTTCCCTTCAGCTGACTTGTTTGGTGAGCTTTCCTCACCAGTACAAACCTATTTACTAGGCTGCAATTTTCAACTTAGAGATGATCCTTCATGATATCATGAATCTACTCCCTATGCACTTCTCTATCACTCAGAAAATTAGCTGTCACGCATAATTACGTTAATTTAGCTTAACACTCAGAAAAAAATGTGCAAGTTATTAACAATGAAAGCAAACATATGGAGCAGGTGACTTTGCTGCTGCCAAAGAATGTGCTTGGTACATTCAGCATTTGTTAGGAATGACCTTTATATACAATTAATTGGCCAACCCAACTACAGTGAGAGATGAACTATTTCCACTGATGGTAGTCTTATTGTGGAAAAGAAGTTCCCACACCGTTTTCCTGTCTTCGAAAATGAGAGTGAAGTTAGGCAGGAACACAGGAAATTGCATGTTGCTACCATCTCCATCTTTTGCACTAAAAGCCCCTTCATTGTATTTAGAAGATGGAGATGTCCTTATGAATGTCATCTTTGATGTCCAACTCCTAAAACGCCCTATGACCAACTGGTCACACCACTGTTTCCCCTCTAGATTGAGTTTTCCATTCTTTAGAATTCAGCTAGAGTGTGAAGTCAAATGACTTAGTGAGCATTTTCTGTGATTCTGGTTTTACTTCTTGGATAGTATAGTCACAGAATGTTACAGGTTGAAAGGTACCTCCAGAGATCACTGAGTCCAACTGCCCTGCCAAAGCAGGATCACCTACGGCAGGCCACACAGGCATGCATCCAGGCAGGTTTTGAAAGTCTCCAGAGCAGACTCCACAGCCTCTCTGGGCAGTCTGTTCCAGTACTCTATGGCCCTCACTGTGAAAATTGTCTTCTCCTGTTAAGATGGAACCTCCTATGTTCTAGTTTCCATCTGTTGTTCCTTGTTTCTCATCTTCAAGGCACCCCTGATAAAAGACTGGCACCTTCATCTTGATATTTATAGATGCTGATAACATCCCCTCTCAGCTTTCTCTTCT
>VWYK01098415.1:0-15388 GCA_013399775.1 Semnornis frantzii
AAAAAACCAAAAAACCCAACCCACCCACACCTGCTAGTTCTTCTACAAAATCAGCCAGTTTATTTTCTTATAACAACATGCAACACAGTACAAGTTTGAAGATGTATCAGCAATTGTTCTGAGTATTCTGTCATCCTCAGTTCAGTATTTACCTGGAGGGACAATATTTGCTTCATAGAAGCCCATCTGCCTATCATTTTTCCAGCTTCTGGTACTTAAAGAGTAGTCAATTTGACTTTCATTTTTCAAATTACAGAAGAAAATAAATGTTCTCCTTTCTTGTGCACCACAGAGGCACATAGCTAACAGTATTAAATACAGAAAATTCAACTACAAGCAATTAGCATTTTTATTTCATTTCTTAATTCGAAGGGAAATTATCTAGGAAAAAACAATTTTGAAAGAGACTAAGCATATATAGAAAAAAACTTCAGTGCTTCTCTGCCAAAAAATTCTCTCTCACACTAGAGGTAATGTTTTATAAAGCAGTTAGTGATGTCTGGGTGCTTTGTTTGAGAAGTCATTTGAGAAGAGGCTACATACAACCCACTCAAAAAATTATGCTCCTTCCACACCAGGCATCTAGAAAAAGCAATCAAACCCAGTGGTTCCTTGTCTGCACCAGGAAAAAAAAAATTCTCATCTTTTCATAAGCTAGAATAGTTTAATGGCATTTTAGTCACATGTAAATACAGGTGGCAGAGTCTAGCTGAATTTTTTCAAACTGGTAACAGGGATAAACTGACACTCATATATAATTAATACACACTCAGTCATTTTTAAAGAAAGATATTTTTCAGACATTCGAAGAGCTGAGTTTTGATTTGCACTGCTGCTAAAACCTTTCCCAGAGACATGTGTGTCTAAGTATTCATGCCTGTGAGAGAGAGAACTTACACATTGCTCAAGATAAGGAAAAAAAATCCCCTAAATGTCACTGTATACACTTGAATAAAATAATTTGACAGGTTGCCAAAAACCTCACAAACAGCCCTCCAAAGCATGTAGGACCTATGAAGTTGCTCTCACAACCATTCATTACTCATATTGGTCCACTCTCTCCCAAAACTGAACTTCTTATTTGGTCAAGTCACCTGGAAATTGAACAAAACCTTGCTGGACTCATTGTCTATACTTCATAAATCCCATCCCACTACTTGGCACCAAGAGGAAAGTATTCAGGTTTCAGAAGGCAGAGACGACCCCTGCCACAACAGCTCTGGCTGAGCCACACCAGAGGGTCATGGTGCAGATGCTCACATGACATGTCCTGGCATCGTTACTTCTATCAGTAAATGGGACCAACTCTCAACATTCTTTTTTTTTTCCCTCCCCTGAAAATCAAAAAGCAGTTCATGAGTTGGTCGAGAGCCAGCAAAAATGAATAGTAATGAGCCAATTTCAATAGAAATAGGCTCATTACCATGCCAGTGGCTGATAAAACCAAATGCTCTCAATTCTCTCCAGCAAACGAGGTGCTGGAGGCAGTGTCCATCCTCCTGCCTGCAGGAAATAGCTCACCATTTCAAAATTAAAAGAATCAAAATACAAGTTGGAGTTTATTCCTATGTTCATACCTCCATCCCCCTGCAGGGTTGTTTCTAACCAGCTGCCAAAAAAAGCTCAGATGCTGCTCAGAGTCTTTTTCTTGAAAAGAAAAAAAAAAAAAAAAAGATATACACGTATTTTCTGTACATTGTGCACTCCCTGAATGGTAATGGGAAATCCTGTGTAAATTCCAGCAAAAAAGAGACAGTCTAAGTAGCTTCTTTGAATTCAGCACATTTCTCCATGCACAACAGGAGGCTATAGGTATTCTTCAGTGTCATAAACCTACTTGCAGTTTCTCAGAACAATTAAAAAAACAAAACAACAACAAAAAAAAAAAAACTAAAATCTCCACATCAGTTCTAAATTAACTCTCTTACTAAGCAAGCATAAGCCTCCCAAGCCAAAAGACTGAAACTAAAACCCTAAATCAAGAAAAAGAAACCAAAACTCTCAAGTCATAACCACCAAATGACAGAAAGGTGTTGATAGACAAATTACAATGATTTGGAGAAAATATAGAAATTAAAAAATTACTTCTCATGCTCTTGATTTCCCCATGTCACCTGACAGTTGTAGGGTATGAGGAAAGTGACTGCATCTGCTTTATTCTAAAGACCTATACTTTTTACCCCAAAAATTATTTTGACACCGGAATTATGAGCTGGAGAGGGTTTCCAAGTGGCAGAGACCTCCCCAAAACTCATAGAACTGAAACACATTGGCACTGTATTTCACCTCCAGAAGAGGGACAGGCAGATGGACACCAGGACATGCAGTGTATCTCCATGCTGGCATGCTTTGCCAGTGAAAATTGGTGGAGTCTCTCTCACACACACACACACTTTCTCCTCCTAAACTTCACAGGAGAAGTACCAAAGCCAAATTTCATGAGAAAGAGCTCAATACTGCAATAAATGGAGTATAAACACCTCCTGTAAGACACATTTTTAGTGCAGAGTAATTAGCAGGGCACATTTTTAACCAGAGGAAATAGAACAGTCTGTAACATTACCTGGCTGCACAGATTTTTCCCATTTCCATTGTTCAGTGCAGGTTCAATATATGGTAGGCAGCCCATATTCCAAAGCTCCCTATCCCTGGTCAAGAGAGTCCCCAGCCAAGGCTCCCTGCTTGGTCAAGACACCAACATTTCTCCTTCAAAAATTGTTGTCATTCTGCCATAAAATCTTACAAGACTTTCCATTTTAGCAGCCTGAGAATTTTAACTATCCCCTCTCTGCCATGCCAGCCACTTAAGCCCTGAAACTACAAGCTGGCTGAGTGGAGTACATCATCTGTAAACTCGACTTGCCTAGTCAGGGGATCTGGGGGGCTTTCTACAGCACTGAAATAGAGCCTTTTAACACTGAACGGTGCAAATTGTCCACTGGGGACAACTTCAAACGTCTCTACAATGCATATTTCGCAGCGCTTACTGGCTGGCTCCAGCTGAGCTGCTACTACTTATTTAGGAGCCTACAAAAACTATTTTATAGATTTTGTTTTGCTAGAGTAAATATTAAGTTTTAAATACATTAAGAAAAATCAGGGCAGGAAGAGAAGCAGATTAAATAAACCTTTCAGAGAGACTATTTACTTTGTATTTGTATTTTTTTTAAAGAACTCCTTTCCCTGAGGTCAAGACACTGACATTTTAGTACACACAGACTGTAAAAATGAGACCGTTCGCTCTCCAACACACACTTACTGAAGGCAGCTCCTCTTGTTAATATTAAACTTTTCTATCTGGTTATGACACTGGCTGATATAGTAAAACAGCAATAGTCTTATTATTCAAGCACTGCTCAGATAAATTATCTACACTAATTCTGGAGCCAAAGTTGTTTGGTTCCAGCTGGTGTTGCTTAGATCTGTCTGAAGTCATTAGGAATTAGTGGAAAACTCTTTTTCAGAGTCCAGACCTGACCCCTTCTTGTCCCCAGAACATCTATGTATGTGTGCTCACATGCATACAAAATACATCCTCATTGCTAATCCACTTCAGTTCAGGTTTACTGAGAATATTTTGGTTCGTGGGGTGTTTTTCACCCTTAATCTGCCTCTTAGGTAATATACCCAAACTCAGTATCACCCATACGTCAAAGACAAAAATAAATAGCATCCGTAACTAACTCATGCAGAGATACCCTTCTTTAGGAATGGGATTTTGGTACTAAGTCTGTCCCTGCACAGATAGGAATGATGATGTAACTCAAACTTTCCACAGACTCCCTCTGCAATCCTTTGCACTGTCCATACTGGTACACACACTTCAGATGTGCACATATAAAGACATTTTCTCCTGGCATTGCCTGATGCAGACATTTACACATGGTATTGGCACAGATAAATTTTACAGCTTGGTGATAGGCACAAATACTGAGCAGCAGCCTCTCTCCAAGCAAAGTACAAACCTCAACTGCTCCATACTATGCAGGTCTTCAGGCCCCTCCAGAGTTGATAGTGTCCATAGTGACAGACAGTTGGTCCCATGTGAACTTAGATGTCTCCATTCAACCTGCACATATGTATTTTTTTCTGTCTTGCAAAGCCGGGGTCTGAAAAGGTCCCTGAGATCACGTAACTCACTGTCTTGCCAGCACAGGTTGTTGCCCTACAATTCACTTCTCATTAGATCACCAAGTCTGATTTTAAATGTCTCTCAGTTAAGGTTTATTCAAAAGCAAGGCATTTGGCTCAGTTCAAGAGTCAATGGATTAAATCCCACACAGTCCGGGTTATCAAAGGGTCCCTCCTGAGCTTCATGTCTGGGAGTGTAAGAGGCAACAGAGCCTCCACCACTTCATTCCAGATTGAATCAGCAACTTCAGACATCTGTCCATCAAGGAATTTTCTCACAATTTGGTAATTTCATCCAAGTTTCTCTAACTTACCTTCACTTTTCTTTCCCCCTTTGCTCTCCCTAGTCACATTGTACCCACACCTTTACTTCATCGACCAGGTCATTTGGGCCCCAGCACCATTCACATGAAGCCTCAACATGTTTGGGCACTTCTTTTGCTGTAACACTTCCACATGAGCTTCTATCACCCCAGGATTTTCCCAAGACTTTACTGGAGACTCTGGTGGCTGCAAGATTTTTCCACATAAAATCTGTTATTGTCATTTACTCATGTTTCTCATCTTTTGGTCATCATTTCATATTTGCAGGTCCTCCTTACTTGGTATCCTCTGTATTTTCCTCATTCCAGATCATTAATGAAGATGTTAATTGACATGAGATCTCATGCTGTGGTAACTCACCAGAAGCTTCTTTGCAAATCAACATCTCTCTGCCCAGCTTTTGCCTTTGTTTTTGGTTCCTCCACCAGTTTTGGGGACACACAGAAGAGTTCACACTCCTCCAGAACCTAGAGAGATGGCACAAATGGCACTGAGAGGGTTTGGGAATGCCTCCTCTTGCCCTCACCAGGTCTCTGATAAAGTATCCCTTCACTCTCCTCCTGCTTGCTTCCCAGTTTGTCCAGACATAAAATGGGGACAATCAGACAGGTAGGGTGGGACAAAAGCACAGAAACTGATGTACAACGTGATGTGGGAGTGCAAAGTCATGCTGGTAGCACTGCTGCTAGCTTCCCCAATAAAATACCCATCCTGTTTTCCTTGAGTAAACATGAGCCTTAATTCTCTCTCACACAAAATTAAGCAGGAGGTAAACTTGCAGATGAGGTTTAAAAGAAGAAGACAGAGCAGAGCAATAGGCCGAGAAACCAGGCTGATACACATATGTGAAGGCATGCCTGGGCATACGTATGTATTAGGAACTGTTGATTACCCATTATGATTAAGAGGTTATTAACACTAATAAAAACATTACAATTTGCTAAACTTTCTCAGGAAGCCTCACCTGAAAGAGCCCACCTGCTCTCTCAACATGTTTCTCTATTCCAAACTGTTTTGTATCAGCCTGTTCACAGGCATAGATTCCTTCCCAGATAAAACCTACCCCTGCCATGCTGTTTTCCCAGCACAAAGCAGCTTTCACCTCTTTAAAGAAGCAAACTCTCCTTAGGGATGCAAAACTTCAGCAGAACTAAACCCTTTTAAAACAGCTTCAGCAGCATCCTAGCTGCATCTCTCCCTCTAATTATCAAAAAGCATCTTGTAAGAGAAGCCCTTAATGAAGACCTCTAAATAATGTTATTTCTACAGGCAGAGAAAGCTCACAGGCGTGCCACAGCCTGAAAACAGCCCTTTTTCAAGGAAAGATGAGTCAGGAGGGAAAGGGCAGGTCAGGAACCCGTGCTCAAGGTCGCCACTGTACAAACATCTGCTTGTTGGCAGCTCGCACCTGCGCTGCCTTGCAAACACAACAGGGCCAGTTCTATCGATATAGTCCTCTGCCCCGCACCGCGGTGGGAGGCCCGACCTCCCTTCCAACTTTAACGAAAGGCAATGAAAAGGAAGGTTTGTTTTTTCTCTACCAGCACCAGAAGGTCAAGTTTCTCGTCGTCCTTCTGAAAAGACTAATTGGGCCTTAAAGATTGCAGGTGTCCTTCCATGCGAGTGCAGCAGCGCATGCTTCCCACAAGCTAAAGGATGCCTGTGAAAAAGGCTTTCTTTATGCAACCCATCAGTTTTCAGAGAGATCCTTTCCACACATGCAGAAATAATAAAATTAGATGGAGAGCATCAGGGGAGAAATTTTACCCACAGTGGGGGCACCTGCCCTCCACCCTATATCAATGGGTCAAGCATTTCGGAAGCACTGCATCAGGTATTTTTTCCATGCTCGCTGGAAAAATGGCTCACTGCTGCCATTAAGTACCATGTATAATGTATATGTAAAGGTAACCAAGTCTAGTTACGTATCTCCTTCCCCGCTCCCCTCCATTTTGTTTAGGTTTTGACTTAGTATCAACTTTATTTAAAGTCTTAAGGCTTTACCTCTTCTTCCTCTCAGTGCTTGCAGGAGCTGTTTTGTACAGAGCCTTGCCAGGGCTGGGATATGGTAGCCAAGGCCAGTAGATGCTCAGTGAAGGCAGCATGTCAGCAACAGCAGGGATTTGCAGTATCAGAGTAACCCACTGCAGTGGTTCAGCTAAGATGTTATCTGGCTGTGCCCTAAAACACACTTCCAAAAAACCCAGATATCTCACAAGTCCTTCCTTTTAGCTTTTGCTGTTAGCAGTTTTTGTATAACACTTCTCCATCATCTGTCTTTGCTTCTAGGGTCTGGTTTTCCCATCCAATATCCTCCATATCCTCCAGTCCTACCTCCATTCAGTCTCCAATATCTTTGTTTTAAAATATTGAATGAGGCCAAGTTATGTTTCCTAGACACTGAGTTCACTCTACGGAGCAGGAGAGACAAAGGGCTTGACAAACCATCCATTCCCTCCAATGACCGCCAATGCTCAAGAGAACCCCTGACCACACTGCAGGCGGGATCCAGCAATGAACAAATTAAGTTTGTCTCCACACAACATTGGGATCAGGGATGTCAGCAATCACCCCAAATTAAAGGCTTTGATTTTTCTGAAGGAAGTGCAATGGAGGTAAAGTGCTGCATGAGATTATAAAGATCTTTTTCTCTGAATTGTTTTATATGTTAGCTTCACTTTCATAGCTGCAGGTCATTAGGACCTGTTTCAATGCATTCTTGCTGCATGTTCACCAAATTTCTAAAAGGTGAAAAAATCCCAGAGATATTGATTCTCTCTGCAAAGACCCTTGGAGCACATAATGTGTATCACTAAACCATCTTGAGACCAAGGATCCAACACATGACTTTTACAGATCCTCCATTCCCTCCTCTAAATTGGCAAGGGAAAAATTTGCAGAAGGTTTGAGCTTCCTCTTCATAAAAGCCTGATGTTCCTGCTGCTACACAACCCCATGGTGGACAAAAAGGACATCTCCCTCACCCAGCCACCCTTCAACAAACATGCTGAAAACTCTACAAGCATGATGAAAGATGAGCACAGACAGATGCACCTGGCTAGAACATCAGTGTGGTGGTGCTGCCAGAACCTAAACAGCTATTTCACTTTCTCTTACCTAGCAGATAATCAAGGCAGAGTTCTCCTGTTCAGATGTCAGGGCAAACAGAGTTGGCTACCGCAGCAGATTCACCACCATGGACATGGTGAAAGCCCCCTTAGTTGCAGATGTAGCTATCAACATCCACGCCAAGGTTTTAGTGTCCCCAAAAGAAAATAAACACAAGTGGCTCCTGGAGAGTTCAAGATGCTGAGGAGAGGTGAAGTAAATACAGACCTGCCCAGCTACTGGGCTTAAAGGTAATTTGGTGCTCTTAAAGAGAAGCAGCATCTGTGCCAGGAAGTGGAAACGTATTTTACAACATTGATTTTGAATGCAAGCACACAGCTAACCCTTTATGCTCAAACAGTGAGGACATCTTTTAGGGGGAAAGTTCACCACCTGAATTGTGTGTATGTATATTATTTTAAAGAAGATTAGATGGAGTCAAGCAGCAAACAATAAAAGAGTAAAACCTGGGGGGGAAAAAAAACCAGCACTAAAGGCCTGAACATTTTCAGTCTCTCTCAGTTTCAGGGGAGATTTCCATCTCTCACGTCCTACCTGAATTCAGCAGCTGATAACTGTTATGAAACAAATGTTGACAAGGGAGTGTGTAGGAAACAACATCTAGGTGGGCAGGAGAAAAGTAGCATCTCTGAGACCCTTTCACAGAAGACAGAGTTGCAAATCAGCTGTCTTTGGTTCTTACCTGCATGAAAATGCTTCCCACTTTGTGCTAAGCATCCAGGGCTTTCCCTCCCGCAATGCTGCTGTCCCTGTCATGTGACCATTCAGCCATTTCAGGAGGACAGCCTCTTTGCAAAGCTTGCACCAAGACTGTCAAAGCTAAGCCTTCAAAATACCAATACAGCTAAATAAAAGAGCTTCTCTTTCCTTCCTTCCAAAGGAAACAAAATTTAGCGTGATAAACGGCCATCTTAAACCCATGTAATCATTTTAACACAATGAAACAAGATTTGCTCAAGTTACTCCCGGCTCTAAACTTTGGAGCAAAAGGTGGGGGGCAAACTGGCATGATCCAGCACAGCCGAAGCAGACCTGCATCAGGGAAGAGGGATGAATTCTGTCTTGCCCTTTTGATGCCACCTCATTGAGCAACCTGTCTTCAGCATGCCATCATGGCAGCTCCAATTAACACCATTGTTACATGCACTGACTAGACTGACTGGGAAGCCCAGGAAGCTAGGATGAAAGGTAGGGATGGCTCAGAAAAATCTGTATTTTTAGGACAGGTTGGATCTTACACTTGCCAAACCAGACAGTAGAAGTTTACTGCTCGCCTCCATTTTACATGCATCTTTCTCCATCGGCATCTCACCTCCAAAGAGAAAAGGAGTCTTTTGTAAACAAAACTAGATATATTTTCATTTCACCATTCAAGATGGGCAGTATCCAAAGCAATTTAATACCCAGATACAAGTAGGAATCACAAAACATCCAGTTCCTTTCCAGGGACAAGACAAAAAAAACCCAACCAAAAAAAAACCACCTTAGCTGAACCAATATGCATTTTTCCATATTTAATAATTTGATTTTGAAGGCTAGTCATATCAAAGAGCAAAATATTCAATATCGTTAATTCAGTTTTGCAAAATATATTCTTAATTTAAAAATGATTTTGCTCGGAGTGGTAGTGTAGTAATAAAGCGGGTATTGACCAGCTTTTATTGATTGTGCTGTCCTCGGGCAAGGAACACTGACCTTGCTCACGCTCTTATTGCTTACGCTTTCCCTGGCCACCTTCATCTATGCCCGCTCAATAATATATTATTAATATATATTTTTAGCAAAAACTGTATGTTACAAGGTTAGGGCTTCATAGTGATTTCCATTCTCCCACCCTACCCCTTCTCACTGCTCTGTCTTTGGGGTTCTTAAGGGAAGAAAAGACTTTGTAGCCAAGTTGCTCCCAGGCTGCTGCTCACAAACATCTTTAAAGCAAGCTGCTTTGCTGAGCTGACAGAGGCCAGGTACGCCTTTCCCTTCACTCTTTAATTGAAAGATTGTTCAGTTGCCAGTCCTTCATGGGACCAAAATTCACTAAGCAAAAATAGTCAAGGGAAGAGCTATACCTCAGGTACTTAAAAGAAAGATAACACATATTTCCAGTGAGATTAAGAGTTAATAATGCAATTTAATTGTCTATCATTCTTTGGAGATAATTATAACTGATTTGTGGCTCAATTCGACATTAGCTTGCACTTGAAACTGTCCTTTACAACCATCTCAAGATAGGATTCAGAATGTGGTACAGATGTGCTGACCCTAAAAGACCACACTGCCACATCTTCACACCTTGAGCACTGTAGGGTGCTAAAGTCTGGCTCTAGCATCTTTGTTTGACCATGCCATGCTCTCAGATCTCAGTAGTCTCCAAAACTTGTCAAATATAAGCAGCTTTACAAAATCCAGATCTGATCCAAGCTCCAAGACTTTGCTTTGGGTCTGTGCCTTTTCAATGGTGCAAAATTAAATAGAGAAGAGGTGTATCTAAACAATGCACTAATGCAGATTTGTTCACAGTTTTTTATCCATTATTGACCAATTTCTATTCAGTGCTGATAATCATACCAAAAGCAAAATATAAAAACCAACAGAAGCAGTAAAATCACCTGCTGCTGATTTGCAGCTTTTGCATGGGAAGGTACGTGGGCAGAACTCTACAGACAGGACCCTCTCCAAAAAATCAATGTATGAAGCAGTTTACAAATCAAAGTGCTTAACAGACAGTTATACTTGGCCCCTTTAGCTGGTTAATTCTATAAGTCACCTATTTTCCTCATGGGTTATCAGGAGCGATCTAGAAAATGAAGCAGGATGATCTACGGTCTACCTGCAGGACAAGTTGCAGCTCATTGTTGAACTCACAATGTGTATTGGTATTTGCATGTGCAGCTTGTAACTGAGAGCCGAATGTTCAATGATACTTCTGTATGAATGGCATAGGGAAAAAAAAAACATAAATGGTATTGCATTGTATTAGCAGCCATTGAGGGCTCTTTTGTTTAGTTTGATAATATTACATGTTTAATAAAACACTGTTGAATTTTGATTGCATCTTGTGAGTGCAGTCCTTTATCCTTTCGCCAGCTGGCTGATACAAAAGCTTACTTCCTTTTTAAAGATATTTTAATTCCCAATCTCCATCTCTCACTCCCTGGGTGAGCGGGAGCTGTGGGCGGGGGGAAGGCACAAAGCCTTGCCTAACACTGACCCCCTTTTGGCCGGGCACCAGGGGTCATCCTGGAATGCCTCTAGGACAAAAGGAGGGCACACTGGGAGCTGGACAGATGCAGGTGGGGGTGGGAAGGCATTGGTTGGGTTATTTATGCCTCTAAATGAGTAACAATGAGCAGCCCCGGTGTTTGGCTAATTACTTCTCTTTGCGTCAGCATGAGAGCCAGCGGAAACACTCACTGCATGTACAGCTCCAGCTTTTCTTGGGGATATTTTTACCCTCCAGTGGAAGCGATCAACAAGTTCACCTTGCAGTAGATTTGATTAAACCCCAAACCATGAAAAAATTCATAAATTTTCTTTCATGATCTATTTATTTGTAAAGTCCTGTGTTCATCCTTCAAGATGCTCAGGCTGTTTCCAGGGACTCCTTCAACATCTGAGGGTCTGATGCCTAACCCATGGACATCTCACATGAACCCAAGTAACATCAATTCTCTGAAATCCCCTCTCTAACCCCACCAGAAAGTTAAATTTTGCTGATGCAAAGACTCTCAAACTCAACAATCCACACCAAAAAAAAAGAGTAACTCCAGAAGCCTTTGAGGTAGGTCCAGTGGGGAATTACCACGAGTGAGCCCAAGCCTAGCCTTTACAGGTCAAAAGAACTCAATAGTATGAGCTGAAACAGGCTCTTGAGACCTATTTCCCAAACAGACTTGGCCAATATTGTCCAGCCTACTACAAGCATGTTAATACAGAGCAGAAGAACTCAGTTCAAGCATTTGGAAAGGTTGCTCCTCACATAGTTCCTCCTTTTACCCTCTCCAAAAACCCGCTCAAGACAAATACCCAAAATCAACAAAATTTTCCTGAGATTAAAAAAAAAAAAAAAAAAAAAAAAAAAAAAAAAAAAACACTGTTCTCCACTTTCAGGTCTACATCATCTCACCAGTCACAGTTTTAGGGCCTGTGTCACATACGTCTAGAGGGGAGAAAAGAGTTGGCTGGATTATAGGAATACAAATGGATTAATTTGGGGTGGATTAGATGTGCAGCAAAATACATTTGTCTTGCATTAGCATAACAGCATCATAAAAATGTAGATTCAAAGGTAGAGATTATTTGTGGCACTGTTAATATGTTGTTGCTATAGCAAAAGATGTACACAATATTTACACTGTATTTGACCACATAAAACATGTCATACACAGACACAGTTTTTCATTAGATGAAAGAGAGCCAGAGGGCTCTTCACGCTGGCAGTGCTAGTGCTCCCCATTTTTTCCTTATTTTTTACCTTCAAGAACAAATACAGTTTTAAACCATCATTACTGTATTTGGAACAGTTAATATTTCATATCGTGACATTGCTGCTCAGAGGTAACAGGTTTAGTTGATTACTATTTGTTTATAGTGCTGGAGAAACCTGCAATCATCGAGAACATAAAAGGATTGCAATTAGATCTATTGGTTGAGAGCTGCACTTCTCTGACCCACTGTAAAGTGCTTAGCACTATCAAAGAGATAATGCCTACTTGCAGCTGGCACATCTGTACATAATAACACCGGCTACATTGACACAGCCACTAAAGACTGCCACTGCACTCTTTAACTAGAAGCAGAAAACAGATCATGCTTTTTAAGAGCGCATCAACAAAAACCCTTCCACACTTTGCCAGAATTAGCACACGCTCGCCGTTACAAGAAGCTTTACCTTTTCACTAGTGGTTCTTCAGAGAAGCCAAACAGAGGCTTGAAACAAAAGACCAGGGACATAACCAGGCTCGGTATGAGAGAGCAGCATTTTTTCAGATTGCAGGCTTGCATCAGGGACAAATTTTGCTCTCCCAGCTCTCTGTGGAGCAGTTCCCCAGGAGTATAAATTTGAGGGAGGCTTGCATCAGAATACCATAAGAAAACATGTTTTGGTATCATGGGGTAGGCTGACCAGGACCTTATTCCATCTTGGTAAATCATGGAAACCCCAACTCCTGATAATACTCATTTTAGAGGAAACCCTGAAGAAATTGCTTTACTTTGGCTATGAATTCAAATGTTACTCAAGTTTAGGACACACATATTTTCTTAACCTGTGGCCTGAAATGGCTGCGTTTGTGCATTCACACTGATTGGTTCATCCTACTTCACGCACTTGGGAAGAATTTATTATTATTATTTTATTTTATGAGAAGCTTATCAACCCTAGCCATACTGTGTTCCCCATCCTAAGCAAGATCATGTTTTTGAGATGTAATCTCACTCACCAAGTGAGTTTGCTTTGTTAAGATAAAACTATATATTCCAGGGAAACAGCCTGAGCTGCAGTCTCACGGTGCTTCATATTTCACTGGAAAGTTCCCTTTTCTGTTGTGGCTTTAAGTTTAACTACATAATTGTATTTGCCCTTTCTTCCCCCTCATTGACCCTAGATGGGTGCAGATCAGGCCTTGGGCAAGCAAAACCAGAAATAGTAAAGGAGAAATACTAGCAACAGATTTTCACGTCCATTTTCCATGTCTCCAACATCCATGTCCCTCCAAAAATGCCTTCTAGTGAGTCCTCAGACAAGGAACAGACTCAATTCTGCCTGGCATGGGGAAGGTCAAAGTGCACCAGCCCTTACCAAGGGTTGATAAAACACACCTCGAGCAGACAGGTAACCAAGCACAAAGTGTTTGCATCTGTGTTACCTCATTCCCATAGCACCAAGTCATGTTTCAAATAACCGAAAAGAGATACATGTAAAACCAGTATAGAAGGCTGCACACAATAAAAGGCAGGGTGCAATTAAGCCTACAGAGTCCATCACCTTGTGCTACCAGCAAAAGTAATAGCATAATACATTGAGAAAAAGGATCTCACAACTATATGGCTTGAAGAGAAGATCCCATTGTGTCTCACTTACAGCAGTAAATAACTCCCACTACAAGGGAAACCCCAAAATTCCACATGAAATGGAGCTTAAGAGGCTGTAGTAGAAAAAGAGTCAAAATTATGTTTGGGTTTGATCTCCTCAAAATATTTGCCTGGGATGTGGTCAAAACCTTTTATTTTGATAAAATTTAAGGTGGCTTTTTTCTCAGTTTACTAAACTTAGTTTTTAAGTTACAATTTAACTTATAGGTAGCAAAAATACTTTTAGTATTGTTATTACTTCCACATTTGATGATATTGGTTGCGTACTACAATAATGTCATGATTGAAAGAATCGAAAGCATTAGACATTCCTATCTTTTTCATATTATAATATGTTAAAGAGTGCTGGAGTCAGAACGATCCAGGTGTTGTTTAACTGAAATGAGAGACAAGTGGTATGTCAGAGCTACTGATGCTCTCAGAGCTGGAGAATCTTCGCATTGCATCTTGAAGATACTTCAAAATTGTATTATCAGTTTTCTCTAATTCATCCTATTTTCAGACACTGAGAGCAGCAAAGAAGGAAATAATATCCATCAGTTCTGGAGACCAGACCACACCAGGCCTCAGGATTTGAATCAGAGGTTTGAAAACATGGTGCTTTTCCTACAAGTCCCATCTGCTGGTGTACTATTCCTATAAGCAGTTTCAAGTTCATAATTGCAAGTTTCTCATCCTCGGAACTACAAGAACCATCTTGGAAAGAAACCCTACAAAGGCCAAAATAGAACTGATCCAAAATAAACCAAGTACCATGCCAATACATTTTTGTTGTCTTTTTGAGGAAAGCATCACTGGGCTCATTTCTAATTCAAACTAGACCTTGGTGAGACTGAAGCAAGCAAAACCAAAAGCCTCATGGTTTGCATGAAGATACATCCAGGGGAGTGGGTTGGTTTGGTTGTTTTTTTTGTCTTTCCCCTCACTCATACAACCCAAACAGACAAAGAAAAATTTCCTGCCATTATCAAGCTAACCATTTGTATTCCTTTCTCTGCCTCCCAGTACCTTATCTCCCTGCTATATAAAAGTACATGTGGGATCCTGTCATTCAGATTGTTGGTATAAATGCTGGCTTGATTACAAGGTGAAAATTCTACTCCCTACCAGAGGACGAATTCACTGCAAAAATCACTGGGTTTGTTTTTGTTTATGTTGCGGCACTCCAGTAAGTGGAACAGCTGAGTGTTTATCCTACTGCAAGGAAATTCATGTTGGTATTTGCAATAAATGGTTTACACTTTAAGGGATAAAAGCAATTTTAATATCTCTGGAATAAAGAAAGGGATATGGAAATATCTCAGCAAAGTTTCCCCTATGCCCTTGTGTTTCCTTCAATGATCTTCTCCTGGAAGCCCCAGGCCATCACTGCTTGCTCAGCAGTTACCTCTGTGGGATGCTCTTATGGCCAGAGTGGTCTCAATCTCACCTTGTGTTTGCAAGCAGAGGCATGCAAAACATCTCCCAGGACATCACAGGGGTTTAGGTTTCACATTGTGAAGTCCCATGCATTAATTGGGCAATGCAGGTTTGAGGAGCATGAGGATCTCCTTCCTAAAGACCTCTCTGTAGGTATATTCTTTTGGTGGTCCTACTCCCAACCCAGAAATTAACTGAAACTAGATATAACTGGGTACGTTTCCAAGCAGACTCATTCTCAGGAGATTTCCATTCACCTCCTGCAAGTACACACATTATTTTAAAAAAAAAAAAA